>CAHIKZ030002135.1:2102500-2230000 GCA_903632075.3 Acanthosepion pharaonis | reverse complement strand
CCACAAATTCCCTCATGTCTCCAAGTTTGTTTGTCAAAACATCCGTAACTTTAGCTACAGCAAAATTCAGTCATGCTATTTTACATTTCGTTTTACTAAACTCAGTTTGACTAAATTATCATTGTAATAAAACAGTCTTTAGATAACTGTTTGAATCTAGGAGTTGATCGAGATCTCCATATACTGTTCAAATTTTAACTTAACGATATGGTCGACATTCTGTAATCAAGTTTTGCTTCAAAATATATTCTTAAAACTTCGATTTATATACAAATAAATACGTTACATTACTTATTGTTCAGGCGTTTAAAATGAACTCGTTCTGGGAAAGACATTTCCTCGGTACGCTTATCTCTGAGACAAATTCTCTACTCATTAATTTTTATTAGAAAGTGATTTTGGATAGTTAGTAAGCTAAATTAAAAAAGTACGTCCTTCCATATCTTTCTTTGCAAACGACTCTTCTCTCTTTTTCAGTATTCGAAAAACGTTTCTTAAAGAAAAATCAATAAAGAAAGGAACAAATAATCTGATCAGGCAATAACTTTGGAATACTGTGGACGAGTAAAAATTTATCTTCCAAAGAGTAACCCTCAACCAACAAGAACGAACATTATCGTGGTGAAATAAATTCACTTAATTAATTTGATTGCTACCTCTTTAGCTACAAGTAGGAGCTCCATTTCTTCGAATGAAGTGTTTGGACAATTTTCCAGTCCCATCATATACACATTATTATTTGATTGAAGATCGGACATTGGTACTAGAAGTTCATTCTTCAGCCACTACAATCTCGAACGTTCCTTCTTTTGTAAAATATCTGCTTATTATCAAATTGACTATCATAACTAACCTACTGTGACCAAACGGTTTTTGATGCTTGATTTTGATATTTTCAGTACAAACTCCGATTTAATTACATTGTCTTCTTCATGAAGTAACTAAATGTTTATCTTATGTTTAAGTGGAATTTTTACCTTTCTTAAGACAAAAAGCATAACATACCAGAAATGATGCATTGGTTATGCACATTAATTTTTAGAAAAATACGTTATTCATTATTTAAATGTAGGCTGAAATGACAGCTGGTGGAATCAAAAACGATCTTTTGGTATGCAATTCAATCGAAACGCTATCAATAACATTTGACTATAAAAACAAAACGAAACCTTTGGTCGAACTAGTATTTCTTTGAATCTAGTCTTAGAATTACGTTGTATCTTGTAGAGCTGATATAATAATCTGTTGATACACTGCTTAGCTTTTTGCTTTAGAATTATGAATGAAATTTTCAATTTCACTCGTTTTATGGACGTCGAAAGCGAACCTTTTATTTCTAATTCTTTTATCATCAAACAAAAATCAAATTCAAAGACTAGTCCTAATGAATTCCATGCGCATTAGATAGTTTAATCTTGCGGACCTCTTCCAAACTAGTTTAGCTTAGTCTGGAAGGTCTGGATAATCCGTTTAAATTAGCTAAGCTGGTTTAAACAGATTACCTATATAATTTTGAAGAAGCAAATGCCGTAGACCTTGAGAGTTCACATGGAGCTCAAATTTCTTTGTTTTGTGCAGAGTGAATTGAATCTTGAAACAGATATTGAGATATTTTCTCTGATTTCTTTGTCTTGTGTATTTCTTATACATTTTGCAATTTCTAATTGCAAAATTGATATTACACACACACACATATATGTATGTATACGTATGTATATATATATTTATGTATGTATATGTATATATATATATATATTTATGTATGTATATGCATGCATATATATATATATATATATATATATATACATATAGACATATGTATAAATATGTGTGTGTGTATGCATGTAAGTGTGTATATCTGTGTGTGCGACAAAGAAGAGACAAAATTACTTCTTATAACTTGCATATTCGTGTCGTTCATTTAAATTAAAATTAAGATAATGACACCATTATTTTAAAATTATTTCATGCAAAGGCGGCTTGATTTGGCTACTCAACTGCATATTTTTCTTTTATGAAATGCAGTTTCAAACCCATCACCAGATATTCAACTCTAGCTCCAACCCTCTCACATCATAATCATTGCTATTAAACACACACACACACACACACACACACACACACACACACACACACACACACACACACACACACACACACACACACACACACACAGGCGCACTCGCACGACACACAGACACAGACAGACAGACAGACACACACACACACACACACACACACACACACACACACATATATATATATATATATAAATAATACCTGGTTTTAGCTGTGTATTTTTCTTTTTTCTGATGAGATGTTTTGACAAATTTCATTTTACTGAATTACTGAATTTTTAAAAATTTTGTAATTAAAAAAACAGAAGTTTTTAATATTTTTTCAGCTTTTAGAGAAATTATAATTTACTTCTCTATAATTGTAGACTTAACTGATGAACAGGAGGTTGCTTTAGGTGTTGATAATTGCATTTAAATTATTTTCCTTGCTTTATGCTTCCTGAAACGCTCGAGAAAAGCGTAATCAAAATTATAATAATATGCAAACAGTGATGTAAACACACAAAGGAACAATTTGTTTCTTAGAAGAAAAAAGATGAAATATTTTATTGCGAGAGGATGAAAGAATATTCTAGGATTAAACGAAACAATATTTGCAAATTTTGTGAATTCTGTTAGGATAATGGACGTATGTTCCAACCCATGCATTTTAGTCCTTAGACAGTGTTTGCGTATCCCCATATTCAATTCAATGTCATATAGTTATAATTATTGCAATTTATAAATGATGCGCGCTTATATAAGGAACTAGCGATTTTATTAAAAAGGAAATTGTAAGATATTTGGTGTCGTAGAAAACAGAAATATTAATCTGCTAAAGCTTGATTGTTATTTTATTCCAAATATCTGAGGAAAAAGCAGAAGTATATGTGTTTCATGAAAAATTGATTATTAGTTTATTAGTGACTATCGATATATATATATATATATATATATATATATATAGAGAGAGAGAGAGAGAGAGAGAGAGATAAAGAGAAAGAGAGATTAGAGTGAGAAAGAAAGTGTGAATCTATAGATGATGAAGAGTGAAACTGAAAAGAAAAAAAAACAGTAATGGAAGATAAAAAGGACAAACAACGAATGAAACTGGTGTAAGGTGAAAAACAAAACAAAAGTAAGGATGAAAACAGGCGAATAAACTACAATTCACATATAAGGAGAAAGAAGATGAAAAGAAAGAAAAATTGAAGAAATGAAAAAGTAAAAATGTTTGAACGAAAAATGTACAATAGGTTATAAAGGAAAAAGAAAAGGAAGAATTATAATGAAGAAGAAAAATAAAAAAGAAGTATAGAATTTAAGGAGAAATGAAAACAGAAAAACTAAAAGAGAGGAAATGCAAAATTTATAATTGCTGAAAAAGAAAATAATATATATATGATTAAAAAAACCAATATATTGTAGGAAGGTGAATGATAAAACAGTATCAAAAGGCATTTAAACTGTGAATGTATAAACAAGCATTAATATATATATATATATATATATATATATATATATATATATATATATATATATATATATATATATATATATATATATAAGTATATATGTATAGATATACATACACACACACACACACACACACACACACATCTCTCTCTCTCTCTCTATATATATATATATATATATATATATATATAGAGAGAGAGAGAGAGAGAGAGAGAGAGAAGAGAGAGAGAGACAGAGAGAGAGATATATATATATGAAAAATTTTAAATAATTCATTGCTTGTTTTTCTGTCTTTTTCTCCGGAGAAATTGCTCGGAGTTTATCTTTTTTTCTTTCTTTTTTTATTGTTTTATAACATTTTCGAATTTATATACGCGCAGAAATTAAAGCGAAATTTGTGATGCCGAAACAAGAGAAAAAGGAAAGAAAATTTGAATTATGGCAAAAACGTTCGCTTCACAGATTTAGGGACAAATTAGAAGAGAAAGATAGGGACGATAAGAAATATTAACTTATGGCATTTAGACGTGAAAATTAAAAGAAAATAATATATCATTAAAAATCTTCGTCTTAAATATCCCAATTGATATAAACCATTTATAAGTATTACAGAACGGTTATAACGGATTTATTTTGCCAGTAAACGAATTTATGTCTAACTTCGTGTCATTCATATATATATATATATATATATATATATATATATAATGAAAAACAGACCACTTTAAGGTGCCTTTACAATAATTTATTTCACCAAAATCCTTTTTAAAGAACTCCGGATCATCAGGTGACAATTCCAACAACGAAATGAAAGGAAAAATGGGATTAGAAATTGATGGGTAGTGTAATATTTGTAATTTAACAGGGGGTGAGAGTGGTAGGTAAAGAGACAAGGTAGAGTATAGGGTTAATTTCATATCTCTCTTAAGCATGCTTTATATTGGGGTAGGAGGAGTGACCGAAACTTGACCTATTTAGATGGTTAACTTAACGGAAATGATATGTAGGAATGGGAGGAGAGAAAAGAAAAGGAAAAAAGAGAGGAGACAGACGACAGTAATACAGATATATTTAAATGAGTGTTACGGCAAAGAGAGAGGCGGAGAGGGAAGTGAATCGAAAGAGGCTGTAATTTTGTTTTAACAAAATTATGTAAAAGATAGATTTCAATGCTTGATAGAAATTTAGATGTCTAAAAAATGATGAGTGTTATCAATTGAAATATTTAATTTTTTAAGTAAATAGTTTAGGAACTTAATATAAGTTAACTACTATTTTTATTAGCACATTTATCGAGAACATATTAAAGAAATATTTAAAATTATAATAGTTTATTTACCCGACCAATTGTATTTCCATAATATAGTAAGAAAATTACGGTAACAATAATATCTATATTATTTTTACTTTTAATCTAATTTATGAATGCAATTTTTAATTTATTATTATATGGGTAAACTTAATTGAGGTTTAGATTTCATTATTTAATAATATTTGAGGGTAATATTAAAGATTTTGTTTTCTTCTTATATGTATCTCACAAACATATTCATGCAAATCCATATATACATACGTTTATTAACATGTACAAATACACACATAGACACACGTGTAACAATATACACAAATGTTCATCCATCTTCATACATAAATTATATATACATACATTTCTCAATCATTACCTATATTTTAATATTTGAAATTTATTTAGATTTTAGTTTGATTCTATAGTTAAAGTTTAACTTTAGGTGGCTTCTGAAGTGCCTCATTATTAAAGGAATTTCGTTAATATTATTACTATTAATAGTTAAAGAGTGGTATATTTAAATTTAAATTATCAATTTTAAAATGAAACTCCCTTCAGAAGATAAAAATACACTCTCAAAATTCTAATTATAGAACATTAAAAAGAGAAAGTGATATTAAATATTAAAAAGAGTAATTTTAAAATACCATTAGAATGACCCAAGTACTTCCATTTAAAACTATCCCATACACGTACACACACACACACACACACATATATATATATATATATATATATATATATATATATATATATATATATATATATAGTTATCAATCCATTTATCTATCTATTTATCTAACTATCTATCCATCTATATATACACATATACATATAGGTATACTCATATACACATACACAACTTTATATACATATACAACCATATATATACACATACACACACATACATACATAAAAAACATATACCTACATATACACACACGATTAAATACATAAAAAAGCATATGAAAAGAATTCTACCTATAACTATCCACACATGCATATGTATTTATATTACAATGTTATACATCTATTCACACATATATTACAAATATTAATTCTAAGGTATATACATCTATATACATATACAGATTACAAGTAATTTAATATTCAAAATACTACACATATGTAAATACATGTACACACATATATATCCGTACATATACATACAATATACATATACACATACATCTACTCACATACACAAATACATATCTATACACATACATCCACACATATGTAAAATACACACACATATATATATAACGATACCTAGCACAAAAAAACGTTAGTACCTAAACATACCCCATACTTATATACTTATACTCACACATATGTATATATATATATATATATATATATATACCTATACATATACACACATACCTCCATACACATGTGCCCACATTTAAAAAAAGTACATATATCCATATAAGCAACCTTATCCATAATGTTCATACATATATATATATATATATATATTTATATATATATATATATATATTCTACATATAAATGTCTAAGTTCATCTACGTACATACTAACAAGTATAGTATTCATACATTCATTTAAAAAAAAACAAAATTAATATTTTCTCTTTTTATATAGTTGCATCTAAAAATACTTCGTTAAATTGAGGTGGTTTTTGTGTCTACATTTACAAATCAACTCGTTATGTTTGTTCAATAATATGTCCGGATCCTTATGTTTTATTATTAAGATTTTTTCTATAATGCACAAATTGCATCGGTCTCTGAAGTTTATCGGAGTTCTAGCTCTCGAGACGATTCTTCATTTTACTTGTGGGATTAATTTGCTTTCCAATAACTCCCAATAATGTTTAGAAAGTGCAGTTAGATGTTTCTTTGATTTATTAGTGAAGGATTGGCGATGGTTATAAAACCGTTGCTTCCAATTTCCCGCCGATATCCCTATGTAGATCTTCTTCTGTTTAATATCTTCCTTGGGGAAAATCGTAGCCTCGTATATCACGTTTTCGGACAAAAATACTCCCTCTACTGGACAAACGGATCCTTCCCTGCAGTTACAGGTCGATTTGGTCTTTTGGCTCGTATTAGGATCTTTTTGTAGTTGATTATGAAATTCATTTAAAATTTTGCTATTGTGGGAGCTAAGAATTTTTTCTATGTTGTTCATGCAGGAATAACTAATTTTTAAATTCATTTTATTGAACATCTTTTTTAATAGTTTATCTTTTTTAAAATGTTTATCTATTAGTTTAAGAAAGTATTTTCCTATATTAATGTTCGAAAGCTTACAGAAAGGTGGGTTGAACCATATAATTTTCCTTTTTCTATTTTTAGATTTAGAAGATGTGTTGTTAATAGATTTATCTATATAAATGAGTGTTTGTTTGAATCTGCTCTTTAATAGGGCTTTATTGTATGTTGATTTATTTTGATAAAATATATTTTCACTAGAGGATAGTTTATTTATTCTAGTATTTACAGTGTTAGGGACCTGTTTTATAATTGCTATAGGGTGGTTTGAGTCGATATTAATGTATATGGGCGATTGGTTCTCCTTTTGGAATGGTTTATAAGTGTTATTTTCGAGATCAAATGTTACGTCTAGAAAATTTACTATTTTCAGGTTAGATGATATTTCTATTTTAAATCCTAAAAATTTGAATGCCTTAATTATTTTCTTCTGGAGTTGGGATGTTAGAGGTCCATTAGAGTTAGGTATAATAATGAGACCATCATCCCTGTAAAGCCCTACATTTTGCGGATTAAGGAATCTGCTCATAATATCTAAAATATATATCCCTATTAGGTCCGCTATTTGAGCAGAATCAAATGCTCCCATTGGGACATCGAAATTGTCTTTGTTTTTTTAAACCAAGTAGTGCCATTAAGTCTCAGTACAGATTGTCTGGAATCCATTATGATTTTTATTTCCTCGTCAGTAATCTCAGTATAGTTTTTAGCAAAATTTAAGCTATTTTCCAATAAATCTTTAGAAATGGAGGGGTAAAATTCGATAATGTCTAATTGGATAAAAGTGGCTTTATTTTTAGATTTTAGATTTTGGAACCAGTTAATGGCGTCAGATGAATCTTTCCAAAGGTCTAAGGGATAATTTTCTAATATAGATTTCTTTATTCTTTTTAGAATGTTTCTGGAAATTAATCCTAATTCTGATTTGGAGGGATTTATTAGTCTGGAATGTATATTGTTTTGAAAGTTAGGTTTATGGTCTTTAAAAGTAGGTAGGCATCTTTCAAGTGAGTAGTGCACATTCTATCAGCAATATTATGTTTAAATGCGAATTTAGCGGTTTCTCTGTGTATGGAGGATAGGTGTTTGGAGTTATTATCTTTTTTATAAGAGTTAGATACTTTGTTCAGAATCAGATGATTGTATTCCGATGGATTAATCTTGTAAATATATATATATATATATATATATATATATATATATATATATATATATATATATATATATATGTGTGTGTGAGTGTGCGTGTGTCTGTATACGTGTGTGTATGTGTGTGTATACCCATATATATATATATATATATATATATATATATATAATCATAGTTATTACTGTTATTATTACGCGAGGTTTGCTGAAAAGTTTTTTTCGAATCGAATCAAGGTGTCTAGAAAGGAAATCTAATTTTCTGAGCAGATTTTAAGTAGTAGGTCGGAATGAGCACATTACACCTGCACATACTATATATTTCACTTCTCACACTCTGTCTCTCTCACTCTTTATTTATTTCTTTCTCTCTCTCTCTCTCTCTATATATATATATATATATATATATATATATATTGTATATTGGCCAGCAATCACTCTTTCATACAAGATTCATTAAAAACATGACAAGATATTGCGATAAAATTTTTATTTAATTTTTCTTACGTTCTTGTAATTTGCTACTTTTCTGGGCGTAAATTGTCTGTATCTGCGCCATTATTAAGGGTGATTTTATTTTTTACTTTTAACTGGATGTATGGATCGATTTATGCATGCATCTGGAGGAATAGGAATGATTTATTTTCCAAATACGGTCAGCAAATTGTGGCCGTGTTCATAGTTGATATTATCGAATGTTGGAATTTTCTTTTTTAGTAGTAATGCTTCCATTATTAGATTTTTTTTACATGTGGATGAGGCTATTAGATTTGTATTGTCTACGAGTATATTGCAGATTACTTGGTAGGTCTCCATGTGTATTTAAATGAGACCTATTTGATCTATTGACAGAGAAATGTAACGTCCGTTTTCTTGTTAGGCATGTTGTAGTATATCCAATATAATTATTTATGAATTTGGATTGATCAGGGAAACAGTTACATAAAGGATTTGGGAATTCATAAATAATATTGTTTCTCTGTAATTTGAGTCATGCAGTTATTATTCTTGACAATGAGGTTGATAGTTTTAAATTTCTATAGTAGATAATTTAAATTTCTTGACTTTGTCGCCTGGAGTTGTATATTTTTAGAATGTTTCTAAGAGAAGATTTATCTTGCTAATAATTACAATGCATGTGATTTTTATAGGGCATGTTAATGTTATTGATCTTTTCTGTATGTTCAGTTTTTGCTATAGCTTATGACGTGATTTGGAAAACCGTTATTACTAATTAACTAGCATTTGGGAAGGTATTCTTGGTCCTGTTGAGAACTTTTAATCAGTTTTCATCTCTGTTTCTCAACCCCCATATATATGTAAAAAAGTTTGCAAGAGAACATTACACAAAAGGCACACAGACACACACACACACACACACACACACACACATATATATATATATATATATATATATATATATATATATATATATATATTGCACCTATATTTGTGTGCATGAACATACGAATCCATATATATATATATATATATATATATATATATATATATATATATCCCAAATATAGATGCAATATTCTGGAGAAACATCTTTCCTAGTGGTGAGTATTGATATAATGTATTCGACTAATTTCATTTCCCTTTCTTTCCTTCGTTCTTGTTTACTTCATTTTTTTATTTCATTTTTCACCATTACCCAGTGTCGTTTTCTTGTTTTAAATACACTTAAATATCCTGCTTGTTTATTATTATAAGATTCCAAACACATTTCTTAAGCAAACAACACTTAGAGACGAGAGCGAACAAAATTTTACCTCCTCATACTGACATAAATTGAATATGGCATCCGAATTAGGTGTAACGCTTAAAGAATGAAGCATTATAAACGGATCTGATTTTGAAAGAAATGAATATAAATAACGCACAAATAAGCGGCCAAGTCAGAAAAGAGAGAAAAAGAGGTAAACTCAAGATTCAGGGCTGGGAGAACTAATTTACAGGATAAATTAACTGAACATAGCATTTAATGGATGTGCTGAAGGGCTGCACATTTCCATACAGAAAATTTAATCCGATTGGATAAGAGAAAAAATGACCAAAGCAATTTTCTATTTGTAATTTTTAGCTTTCACGCGGTAACGCATTAGAGGAAAATCTTCCTCGCTGGATCTGCATTTTTTCACTAAAGAAGTAATTTAGAAATTAGATAAAAAAAGTGTATTAATATTACGATAATTAGGAATAGTCAAACATTAATACTGAAGCTAACTTTTTTAAATCACTCTTCTTTAACAACACATTCCGCCCCGGTATATTTCCTAAATATCAACGTCTGTTCTCTTCATCAAGACTTTTCTGCAGATCTAGTCTCCTTTTGTTTATGGTTCACCCCCACCACACTCTTTGCTTTTTACTCTTTTATTCTGATATGTTCTTTTTTTCATTCTTTCTCTCATGAACTAATGCTTTCTTTCTTCTCGCATTTTGTATTCAGTGTTTTCGTTTTTATTCCTATAATTTTATTCAATTATTTTTTTCATTATTTGTGTTTTCCAACTGGTGAGTCCTATCTTTTATTTTTCTACATGTTTTGCTTTCTTTATTTCTTTATTTCTGAAATGGCCTGAAGATTGCTCTGAATCATGAAGCACTGAGTCGCCTCTCGGTGATGACCACAGTGTCCACTTTTATATTTACATACGATCTATCCCTGATATTTACCCATTAATATGGCATACTTTAAAACTTTATTTTTATCATTCACACACACACACACACACACACACACACACACACACACACACACACACACACACACACACACACACACACAAATGCACGCACACACACACACACATATATATAAATATAAAGTGAACATTGAAGTCAAAAGGTGACAGGCTGTTTCATGCTAGATGCAATCGTCAGGCCACCCTGACGATTGCGTCTAGTATGAAACAGCCTGTCGCCCTAAGTATTGACTTCAATGTTCACTTTATATTTACACTCGCTATATCTCTGATATTGAGCACTTTATCCCATAAATATAGCACACCTTAAGACTATATTTCTTCTTCATATATATATATATATATATATATATATATATATATATATATATAATTATTTATTTAAAAATATGATTCCAACTCGCGACATAATTGTCGCGAGTTGGAATCATATTTTCAAATAAATAATTTTATTTATGCTCTACATTTGTATCGAGCACTATTTTTTAAAAATAATAATTAAATACTAAGGAACTTTGGATCTACCTAACCAGTTCTTTCCTATTTTCTATATATTTTCACAAATATATATGGAAGGCATATTTCTCCCTCAACGACCCTTATATACATATATATATATATATATATATATATATATATTGACAATATTAGTGGGCAATCTACACACACACACACACATATATATTTATATATATACATTGACAACTAATATTATTAATATATATATATATATATATATATATATATATATATATATATAGAGAGAGAGAGAGAGAGAGAGATAGATAGATAGATAGATAGATATATAGATCTATAATTTTATTATTTTTATTATTGGTTTCGTTATGCGACTTCATATATCGCATCTCTATTTTAATACACCCTACTTCAAAAATCATATATAAATTTTAAAATATCACTTTGATTAATTTTTAAGATTCAAATTTAGAATTCCAAACTTTATCATGATTTTTCAAGCGGTCTTTTCTCTAGAGAGAGAAAGAGAGAAAAAGAGAGAGAGAGGAAGAGAGAGATGATTAATAGAAATAATCACTATCTTCATCTATCAACTGAAAGACGCATGGACGGTTCATTTCAAGTGACCATGATAAAAACTACGACTGATTTTCAAAATCCAACCATTATTATTATTATTATCCCCATTTGTGTGTGTTTGTGTGTGTGTGCGTGTGTGCGTGTTATTTGCTGGCTTTTTTGCCGATGTTTTCGAAACGCGTCAACGGTCAATGTTGTCATTGATGAAAACTAAATGGAAGTATTTTTGACCCTTCAATTTCTTTTTATCACATTTCCTATCCTGTTTATATACCTTCTCATTCGTTCATTCTTTGATTTCTCTATTTTCTTTTCTTCGCTTTTTCTTTTTCAATTTTATCATTTTCCCTAAGACTCACTTAGTCTTTCCAACATTCGTTTTTGATCGTTTACTTCTTCCTTCTGTCTCTTTTTCTTTCCAACCTTGTGTGTTCCTCTTTCTTATGCAGCGTCTCACGCTGGGTGTCTGTTTCATAGTAAAAGTTAGATGGTTTGTCTTGCCAATGACTTGCTAATGTTCGGTTTCCATCGAGTGATAAATTAAACTATTGCTTCTTTTCATTTTCTTATTTTTTTATTCTTGTCTCTGATCTCTCTCTCTCTCTCTTTCTCTCACTTTTTGCTTCTTTTTCTATTTCTGTTATATTCTTCTCTCCTCTTTTTCTCTTTCTCTTCATTCTCTATCTATCCCTATTTCTCTTCAGCTACCCTTACTTTTCTCGTTATTACACCTTTTTACTTGTGACATCTTCTTATAGCAAACTCACGTTCTTCTTGCTTTATCTCTTTTTGTTTCATATGTAGCTCTTTCTCCCCCCACTTGTGTTTTGCCACCTTAATGTGACAATAGCGTTTTGTCAATTAACTGAATCGAGATTTGTGTTAGTCTTGGCATTGTGAATAATGAAAATGACACAAAGCTTCACATCCATCCAAATCGAATTACTTACAATGTCGGCCAATAGATGGTAGCTAAGAAAAGTGTTTGACTTTCTACTTATGCCCCTCATCATTACTGTTCTGCTGACGGTTACCAGCAGATAACAATTAAAGTAGATGCTTATTAAGTGTTCTCATGCAAGATGTAGCATAATAAATATCTTTCCTTGCATTCTAATTTTACTTTCTGTTCATCAATCAATATTTATCATTCGAATTTGTATATACTTGTACGTAGTTGCGTCTATCAATATCTTTATCGCAAAAGGATATGCCTACATAGATAATTCATAAAGTAAGATTTTTCTGATATAAAGTGTTACTTTTGAATCAGCAAATAAGAGTCAAATCATTAACAACAGCCTGAATGATGCATTAACATACTTGTTGATTTTAGTTAAATGTATAACTTGCCTAAAATTTGTGATAAACTTTTTCATTTGTTCGTTTTGATGGGACCAGATGTCGAACACAAGACTGATGTTTCCATCAGAGTATCAAGTTTGGAACGGTTACGAATTTTCGAGGAGACCAAAATCTACTCAGATAATTATCGCCATATTTCTTAACAACAAAATCTGTGGTATCAAAGTCGGATAGATGAAGAAATATTTTCATTAATTTTATTACTTTAGTCTTCTATTTATTCATGAATCTATGTTTACCGGCAGCAGAAACAAATTAAATTCTGGCATGCGTTTCCGATTCCTGAATTCCGCTTTGTTGAAGTTCGCAGTTTTTCCTGTAATAGATGTATATAAGACATTCTACGCAATAAAACGTAAAATAATAGATAGATAGATAGATAGATAGATAGATAGATAGATAAAACAATGAGAAATTTTACTAGAATTTTCATGATAACAAATGCACAAATGCCTTCATATATGCGCCGACATGAAATTTTTCAATATAATGTGTGTTTGATTGTGTGTGTATGTGTCTGTGTGTGTGCGAATACATATTTACATTTTCATATATATAAGATATATATATATCAAATGGATAATTTTTATTTTTATGGAATTTCGGTTGGTTTTTAGCAGAAAGCTTTTTGAGATTTTTTTAAAATAAAAACTTATTTTTTAGAAATTGAATACTAGCTTTTAGAAACTGAGCTTGAGGTCAAAGATGGAATTGTAACAACAAACAAAAAGCCGACATCTTTGTTCATTGACTGCGGCACTAACTACACATTTACGTCGTTTCAGTAGCAGATAGAAATTACCCTGTATACGTCAACTCATAATTATATTTCAAGAAAACAATCATATTTTATGTTATATTCTATATATCTATCTATCTATCTATATATATATATATATATATATATATATATATATATATATATATATATATAGAATGGCATATCGACATGGGCACGTAGCGTAACATTTATCGGTGCGGAAAGGGGAGTCGGAAAGCTGGGTTCAAGTTCCAGATTAGCTTGTTACGTTCAGTTTGTAAATATGTATACGCACACACACAGGCACATACACACACAAGCACGCATTATATTGAATAAATTTCATGTCGGCGCATATATGAAGGCAGTTATAGGTTAAATAGCAGGGTAGACTGCGCTCTCTAGCTTTCAGTGAAAACCAGTCTAGGAGAAAGAAAATTCTGAATTCCAAACCGTGGAAAATGCAACTTGAAATCACTTCACTATCATTTCCAAAGGAAAAGCTTTTCAGGTTAATGTCACATGAATAATTTGTGAAATATTATTTTAAATAATATATAGTATCAGTATAAACCACAGATTTGCTCTCTGGATGTTCAAAAAACACAAATGTGTCTGTGTTGTGGAATAACGAACCGTTATAGGTAAAACAACACTATTTTGACATATATATTTTTTCTATTTTACTTTTGCTATAAATAGAAAGGGATTTGTCCTAACAAATCGTAGTAAGCTCGCAGTAAGAACGACGACATAGATTATTGAAAGTCACTACACAGGGTTTTATGATTACTTCTTATAAATACCATGTTTTCATCGTTTCTGGTAGAAACTTGTGAATAATTTAGATAATTGAAGATCACAGATTTTCCCACCGTGCACGGATTTCAACCAAGCGAAATTATCATCCAGACTGCACAATATTATATTAAACTAACTACATTTCCTAATATCTAAGTATTCACCCAGTCAGAAAAATTTCCCGCACTATGTTGCCGTTTTCTTCTGTGGTAGACTTGTTGCCACCGAAGGCCATAGGACCTAATCTGACATGCTATTTAACCCATAACTTTGGGGAGAGGAAATGGATTCATACCTTTCCCAAGGGTATTTGTGCGTAAGTGAATGTAATGAACCCGATTGGAATTTGAACTTGCACCACAACGCAATACCAATAAATACCAATAAATACCAATAAATACCAATATACTTTTACAAATGCCCCGAATAAAAATCCTCTTATGATATATTTTACATAAGTAACTGTACAGAAAAATATTTTCAAATAAAAGTATTCTTTACGAGCAGTCTTCGGTCTTAAATGGAATATTCAGCTTCCATACTAGAAAGCTACCTATAGATATAATATAAATACAAATATAATACCAGTAAAACAAATTATCTGAAGGAAACAAATACACTTTGATGGTGTCAATAAAAATGAAGACGTCGAGAAAGATATAAAAAAGGAATAAGGCTAGTTATCTGGAACAATTGTTTGAATAGTTGCTTCATTCACAAAGCTAAGGAAAATGTTATTTCGGTTTGGAAGTGATACACTGGAATTTAACTTGTTGAAACAGCAATATTAATAATAAGGTTTATATGGCAAACATAAAAATAACATCTGGTCGGAAAGTAAGGGAAATTTCTGTTGATATGAAACCGGAAGATGACATGCGTCAGCAATAAAGAACGAAGGATATACTCTCAGAAATCTCACAGATAGCATATTCTTGGAATATTCAACGGATAGAATAGTTTGAACGGAGCATATCATGGCTTCTAAATTCTGTGAATTAACCATTGGGCTATCACTGCTACAGTTCTCTAGATGAAAGTAAAACAAAAATTGGGAGGTGAGGCGTGTTCCCAACGAAAATTACCAAATCACCCCAACGGCCCTTTTGTGATAATACGGCACCCAAGGTGATAGATAGGATCTTGGCCTCTGTCCAGGCCGATAATAAGCACCCATCTCCCAGCGGAATCAGCCGCACATGGAAATACGTTTCCTTGTTTGAATTAAGCTCTTAAAGCTCATCCAATCGAAAAGGCAGTTGCGGTAGAGTGATGTAGGACGGTACAGGACCGGATTGGGAAGATTGGGTTGAATGCTGATCCGGGTGGTGAAGATGGTAGAGAGGGTCAGAGATGAGAAACAAAAGAGACTCATCTCGTCAGTGGCAATCCATTTTTCTTAGTTAATCAGGGTCGGAAAAAATGAAGAAAATCTGTTCAAGTTAAAAGAAAATGGATGAGTTCGAAAGGAAAAGTAGATGAATTTCAGTTGTGCTAAAATTAGGAAAGATATATATATATATATATATATATATATATATATATATATATATATATAACTAAAAATATATTTTATTCTTCCAAGCATAATTACTATAAACTCTGAGACTAAATTTAGAAGCACGCTCACATAAACCATTGTTGGCTGTCCGCCTACTGTAGTTTAAGCTATTGCTCGTTCTTAGCCTTTTCCTTGAGTCTAACTTTGCACAAAACTGTTTACTCTAACAAATATCTGTTAGACTGGATATTTAGAATCTTTTGTCAAAGAGCAATCGTCACTACTACTACTACTTCCTCTTCTTCTTCTTCTTCTTCTTGTTCTTGTTCTTGTTCTTGTTGTTGTTGTTGTTCTTCTTCTTCTTCTTCTTCTTCTTCTTCTTCTTCTTCTTCTTCTTCTTCTTCTTCTTCACATCCTCCTTCTCCCTTTCTATTACACCCAACGACGTGCTTTTGTTTATTTTTAAAAGAATAATGTAGCGTTCTTTAAAAAAAAATTAATTTAAAATTTGATAAAAATTGCCTGAGGATACCGTAAGTTTGAAACCAAGGTAGCGAATTCACCTGAGCTGATTTTTAAAGTATATATATATATATATATATATATATATTGAGATAGATTCATAAGTGTGTGTGTGTGTGTGTGTGTGTGTGTGTGTGTGTGTGTGTGTGTGTGTGTGTGTGTGTGTGTGTGTGTGTGTGTGTGAATACAAGGCGTTGTTACTTGATAAATCGTTGGGAAGATGATCTGCCAGTTTGACGCTGATAGCATTCTTCTAGAACATCGTCATCTTAAATCTGCTTCGGTTAACTTCTATGTCCCCAGTCTTGCAATATTTTTCTTATCATAAATTCATCTTTTACATAATACAAGTTAAGTTACTTATCATACACGTTCACATAAATGATTACCTGAGTGTTAACCAAAATATCTTCCGAAGTATTGTGGTTACTACTTCACACTGTGTATATGAGAGATATAGACAGATATATAATGGAATTGAATATAGAGAGAGATACAGAAAATAGAGAAGAAGGATTTTACTCGATTGAGAGTAGTTGACATTTATTAAATTTTTCATTGTTCATTATTTCATAATTCATATGAAAGCGTATATAAATAATATCCTTCCTGTGCGAAATGCTTTCTAGAAAACTCTACAAACTCACACAACTAGTAGAGATTGGACGATTAAATAATCCTTTTGAAATGAAAAATGTCTATGCCATTTTCCTGAAATCTTTGCATCCATTTTTATGTACTTGCAACAACTTGCCTTTAACCACTGGTCTACAAGGCAAAATATTGAATTGGCAGGATGAATATTTTTCGCATGGAAAATTCATTAAAAGAGGGAATAATTATTTTTTCAGTCAAATATGAATTCGTAAATTCTAAATTGTATTCTTTTTTCTTTGTAATGTTGAATTATATTTGTTACATTGGGCTGTTACGAATGCTATTTAAAGTTTCTTAAACCGAATTTTCCATATAATTTTCTAAGTTTAAATTGTTCAAAAAGAACAAAAGACTGAATAATTTTATTTATCGTAAGAATAAACTGATGAGTAAGTTATTTTTCCTCAAATTTAATATCAAAAGTTTTTATAGTGACTTTAAGAATAAACTGATGAGTAAGTTATTTTTCCTCAAATTTAATATCAAAAGTTTTTATAGTGAGTTTGACAGCAACACGTTCATACAAATATTTAACATGAAACAAAGTTTTTGACTGGACGAAGGAAGGATTTTTTTAAAATTCTGGCGTTTATCCATTTGGTCTGATGTTAGGAAGTGGGTCAAACCGAGAACCCTTCAACAACCCCATCGTATATAAACAAGTATCGTAATATATAATTTCGGTCTTCACTACGGTGCCCCATTATTGTGTCCTTGTGTCAGAATAAGTAGAGTCATTATCCACAAGATTCCATGATTTTTATCTGAATTTCTCAAAAGAAGTATTATAATTTAATTAAAAAATATCTGAAAAATGCCAATAATATAGTAAATAACAGATAAAGGTCATTGAGAAACAAAGATGTAAGACGTTGTTCTGAATCTAAAGAGGATCAAATTGTAATACTTAGAAAGCCCATTTATCGCCTAGTAAATCAATTCCTTTCTCCAAGAACAGTGAAGAAAGTTTTCAATCAAAACAAAGCTAACATAAGAATGCCTCCATGGAAAAGAAAAAAAAAGGCTTCTCACTGTGAGTTATCGGATCATTTCAAAGTAATTATTCTTCTAAAATCTTCGATACATTGGTGTCATAAGAATGTATACTCGCTCATGATAAAATTATGCTGACGAAAACAAAGGTCTTTTCGAAAGTATAAGATTATTAAAATCTGCATTAATCAGTTGTGCTAAAGTTTTGGTGAACTTGTTGTTTGAGAAGATGAATAATTCGTTCTAGGTGTGGTAGTATAGTAAAATTTTCGATAAGATCAGGCTAAGGGTGTGGTTATAGTGACAGCTTTCTGGTCATTTAGGGTCATTTTCCCATAATAATGTTAACGATATTGTTATTCTTAGTAGTGTGTTAATATAAGTGGTCGTATGATTTGTTCTAGTAGGGCTGACATTATTATTATTATTATTATTATTATTATTAGTAGTAGTAGTAGTAGTAGTAGTAGTAGTAGTAGTAATAGCACTCTCTTACACGAAGAATTTTTGTTATTGTTGTAGAAATGAAGCTGGTTGGTCGAAGTGGTGTGAAATTTAGCGATCCGAGCCGAATGGTTCGGTTTAACTGCCTCCTCATCATCATCATTTCCATTAACGTATCCTGTTCCTGTCTGTAGTATTTTAAATCAATATCTCACTCTCCTGTGTGCAAGACGCTGTAAAGAAGTGTTGCAATTTACGATGGAAGCCAATGTGCAATCGTATATATGTGTGTATGTTTCATTTTGTGTTTGATTTTGATTTTTCTCAAAACGTTTTGGATACTGAAAACACGTATGTAATGCATTAATATTTGCTGCCTATGAATATCAGTTTGAAGATATGAAATCCGCTTCAAAACAGAAGTATGAGGATTTTGATGTGAAGAATTCACTGCATAGATTTTGAACTGTGGTCTTAATGAGGATGATTTGGGTTAAGTGCATTGATAAAGACCGACATTATGGTGAGAAATAACCGTGTATTGTGCAAAGGAAATACTTTTATATAATGAAGTTACGTACTTATTGATGAATCTACGTAAATATGTTGCGCACTTATTTGAATCAGGTTCGTCAATAGCTTAATTATATACAAAAATCATATATACATGCGTATATATGTATATGATGTATGGAAACATCAGTTATTTTCCCCTTGCGTGTTTGATATATATATATATATATATATATATATATACATATATATATATATATATATATATATATATATATATATATATATATATATTTATTAAAGACATTTTATGTTTAACGTTGTTATTTATAGATACAAGTATTTAAGCAAAATGCTCTGTTTATGATAAACAGTATTAAATAACATTTACCGGCCTGAATGTCCGAGAAATTTTTCATAGAAAATATTCGTTCTTTGACAGGATTCGAACCTGCATCCTATACGGAACAGTCATTTATGCTGACGTGCCTAACCTCAAGGCCTCAAAGAACCTTTCGGTAGACAAGGTCGAATTTACTGCTTATAAACTTCAATCTTCCATGAATCTCGTACATTCATAACTGCTCTGGCGTATCAAATGTAAACAAATGACGTCATATATTAAAGAAATGGACAAGGTCCGACAATTTATTTATTAAAAGACATTTTTTATGTTTAACGTTGTTATTTATAATACAAGTATTTAAGCAAATGCTCTGTTTATGATAAACAGGTAAATAACATTTACCGGCCTGAATGACGGTTCCGTTTCATAGAAAATATTCGAATCTTTGACAAAGAACGAACCTATTTTCCCCTATACGGAACCGTCATTTAGGCCGGTAAATGTTATTTAATACTGTTTATCATAAACAGAGCATTTGCTTAAATTTGTATCTATAAATAACAACGTTAAACATAAAAATGTCTTTAATAAATAAATTGTCGGACCTGTCCATTTTATATATATATATATATATATATATATATATATATATATATATGTGTGTGGTACGATGTATAAATTATCGTCTAATTTTACAGATATATTTACCAAAATTACACAAAAAAAAATCTTGAAATTCTAGAGTAAATTTATTCAATAAAATCGCCATTAGTTTCAACCTAGGCCTCTAGTTGACTTCAGAATCTCCTGCATTTCTTCTGGATAGTCTCCTTGTTAAAGTTGGTGAATGCTACCTTAGTCTTTTGCCTTCAGTTTAACTTTTGTGCTACAAGAAGTTTTGTTGGTCTCTCAAAAAACTGCGCAACACACATCAAAGGAGTTGCAGTCCGGGTGGTTCGGTGGCCAGATATAAGGGGTAGTGTGGTCTCAGAAATTGTTTAACAGCCATAACTGGGTTTTCCTGCTGGTGTCGCATGGTGCAGCCACACTCTTGACCCAGGGAGGCACTACCTCCTCAAGTCACAAGATGAAGGCCTCGGTGTTTAGTCTGATGCTCCGTGGGGAGATGTATGGAAGCATAACGTTGTAATCACTAGTCATCGCTCCAAACACCTTCGTAATCAACATGAGCCCGTCATCTCTGTACAGCCCGATGTCCTTAATATCTAATTCACGGTGCGCGGTCAGGTTGTACTCATGGCAGTGAGGAGTTCCACTAATTTTAAAATAGAGAAAATTAGAAAAATTATATATAGTGAATTTAGAAATCTAAATTTAAAAACAACAGTCTGTACTAAATTAAAAAGGGTAAACTTCCTCGACGTAACTGTAGATTTAATAAACAACACATACCTACCTTATAGAAAGCCTAACACTAACCCCTTGTATATACACCCTAAGTCAAACCACTCTCCATCCATAATTAAGCACATACTCTCATCAATAGAGAATAGAATCAGCATTAACTCCACTAATAAAGAAAAATTCCAACACATCCCTAAAAAATAGTGGATACAAAAATGCTAACATCAATTATAGAAACAATTGTACTAACCAGAAGAAAAACAGGAAAAGAAAAATCATTTGGTATACCCTTCCGTTCAACCAAATGGTTAGTATTAAGCTAGGACATAAATTCCTAGCTTTAATTGAAAAACAATTTCCTACTTAGTAAAATATTTAATAAAAACACCCTAAAATTAAGTTACAGTTGCACTGAAAATCTAGAAAGTATAATAAAAACACAATAATAAAATCCTGAAAAAACTCATGCCTTAATAAAAACCCTACACTTAAATTAGACAAAAATAGTGAAAAATTATGTGATTGTAGAAACTCAGAAGCCTGCTCATTGGAAAATATATGCCACGTAAAATCTGTGGTATACCTATGTACTATCTCATCCATTGAGAGTCCTAATACTGATATGATATACATTGGGTCTACGAAGAATGAATTTAAAACCAGATGGAGGCAGCATAAGTGCTCCTTCAACAATATTAATAAAAGAAATCAGAAATCTCTATCTAAATATTTTTGGCATTTGAAGGAAATGAATAAAATACCAAAAGTAAAATGGAAAATTATAAACAAAACTAGAACTTGTAAAACTTGGGATGACCCATGCCCTTTATGCCTACATGAAAAACTATACATTATCAAGTTTCTAAATAATGAAAATTTATTAAACAATAGACATGAGTTAACGGTTTTTTGCCGACATCAAATTTTCGCATTGAATAATTAGCATAAAAAACAAACAAACAATAAAATAAATACAAATTTTAAACTCCATAGTCTAAATAAAAAGTTTAAATGCCCTACCCAATAAAAAAAAAAAAAAAAAAAAACCTTTATGAAGTCGTCAAAAAAACAAATGTTAGCGAATTGTGACAGTTTTTTTATATACACAAAACCCTTTCAGGAAAAAAAATAAATAAATAATATAAAATAAATAAATAAATCTCCATAGACACTTAACCAGACTAGACGATGTCATCTTCCGCTTTGAATTTAGACACCTCAACCTTACCCTGACTTGACCTCTTTGAATGTAACTGAGATATTGATACAAATTATTAACCCTATTTTTTAAAAATAATTACTCTAGCCGTTACCATAGTAATTTTAATTTTAATAATGAATATGATTATAAAACGCGTAACTTTCAAGAATTAGTTATTCAAAAAAAATCACTTGAAGATGGAACAGAGCTTGGTACTTTAATTCAATTTAATTCAAATAATTATATTGAAGTTTTCGGCTCTTGTTTTGAAACATGACATCTTCTGATGTAGCGATGGAATCATATTTTTAAATAAATAATTATATTTAGGCTCTACTTTTGTATCGAGAACTGTTTTTTAAAAATAATAACAAAAATACTTAAGAACTTTGGATTATTTACCTAACGAGTTCTTTCCTATTTTCTATATATTTTCACACACACACACACACACACACACACACACACACACACACACATATATATATATATATATATATATATATATATATAAAATTATTTATTCGAAAATTATAACATAAATAAAGTCACTACAAAAATAGCCATTTTGTTTCAACACTTCTGGTGTCTTATCAAGTGATGATGTTGCATGTATAATAAAGGGTTTTAAAAGGTTCAAATTAAACACCCCTCGCTAGGGGAAACGCTGTTACATAAACTGGAATGACCAATCAAAATATGAGAATTCAAAAAAACTTGAAAACGAACTTTGGTTATAATAATTATTTAATGCTTTAATGTTAGATTTAGACTAAAATAGAATTCATTCTATCTCATAAAAAAAAAATAATACTATAAAATTAAAAATTACCAATGTTAAATTTAATCTATATTAAGTTTAAAACTAAACTACGTCTGTATGATAAATTTGTTTGAATCCAACGCATATTTAACATCAAGCCTATTATTGACTATTTCCTTGTGCCAAACTTGGCTATGTTCAACAAGTATCAACTGAATACTTCCACACGGTACTTATTTAAAATATGTATAAATTATAAAAGTATTTAAAATAAGTATTTTGAAATGCAAGCAGGTGTCGAGGATAAATATTTATAATATTGTTGATGTGCTTATACAAGTCAGACAAACAAACCAAAACTAATGAACTTTTAACAAAATCAGAAAATTACATTTTATAATAATTGTTTTTAATATTTCAAAAATGCACAGTTTTGGTTTGATTTCAGAAACAAACAGTATCAATCAATAATAGAACTACTCCATCACCACTCCTTACTATAACTACTAAAAGTAGACACGAAATAGGACTTCAGTGACGACCGTAGCAGAGCCATAGAAATAATCATACTTATGATTATTACAGAATCCAGCAGGCAACTGTTTCTGTTTAAATATATCTTAATCTCCCAAGAAAAAAAATCACTAGTAAAGTAATTTTTCTAACAAAAAAAAAAAAAAAAAAAACTCTTTGAAGCGATCAAGCAAATCATTGTTACTTACATATACATAGGTACATATTGGAATGCAAATCACATGTGAGAAATAAGGTTACAGCCAAAAACGAGATCTAATCATTTCTGATTTGGCAAAACATTTTATATGCAAAGAGGAACCAACTAACATCCGATGTACCCCTTTTTATTCCATTTTTGCATCTTCAATCTATCTGCATTTCTTCTTCTTCTTCTTCTTCTTCTTCTTCTTCTTCTTCTTCTTCTTCTTCTTCTTCTTCTTCTATCTCCTTGATGTTTGACTTGTCTCTCTTAGCTAGGTAAATAGAGAGAGTGTTTGGTACGATGGAAGAGGGCCATTTATATGGAGTGCTCAGCTAACATTAACTGGCTCAGCTAACTGTAACTGGCTATTAAATTTAACCAATCAATTACATAGCCTCCTCTCGTTCTCTCCATGATATATATATATATATATATATATATATATATATATATATATATATATATAAGTATACGATTGGTGTATACAGAATAAATTCCAATAACAAAAAAAAATACTATTCTTAAAAGAGTGCTCAACACAGAGTAAAGTAAATATAATTATTTATTCGAAAATTATATAAAATCACTACAAAAATGTTGTTTCATAACTTCTGGTGTCTTAAGTAATGGTGTTGAATGTAGAATAAAGGGTTTTAAAAGGTTCAAATCAATCAAACACCTCTTGCTAGGGAAAATGCTGTTACGTAAGCTGAAATGACCAATCAAAATACAAGTATATGAGAATTCAAAAAACTTAACAACAGACTTAGGTTATAATAATTAATTAATTCTTTAATGTTAGGGTTAGACTAAAATAGAATTCATTGTAAATAATTAATATTAAATTTTAATATAAAATTCAAAATTCAAAATTACCAATTTTAAATTTTAAATTCAATCTGTATTAAGTTTAAAAATTATAAAATTATTTAAAGAAAAAACTGAGGAAAATACATATGTTTTGTTATTTATTTTGTTTTATTGAAAGGCCAAAAATTAAGTTAGAATAAACTTTAAAATCTAATGTTGCTCTGTTACAACATAGATACATTTGAAGTGATGATATGGGCAGGGGAGAATGAAATCTTGCAAAAGACAATACCCACACAATCAAATTATAATACACAAACACGTTGACATATTTAGATATTTAAGCACGCAAAGTGACGAAACAGGAAAAGGTGTCCACGACCCTTAAAAAAAGAAAAGAAAAAGAAAAGGAACACAACATATGCATACAATGAAAGACACATATAAGCGATTATATACACATACATTGAAAAAGACACGCACATATACACACCAAAAAATATTCAAATTTGAAAGTGTTAGTTAACGAATTCAGACATACTATTAAAATATAACTTATACAGGCAAAGATATATAGATAGAAATGGTTGAATAGATAAAATTTAATATGGGTAGAAAAGAAAAACAAATATTCTTCAATGAACAACATAAGGAAAAAGAAATGGATAGAAAAATAAATATATACGCATCCAAAAATAAGAAAAATAACAAATTCAAATGTCCAGTCAAAATGTAACACTTAAAAATTACACTATCTAATATATAAAAAAGAAAACGCCTAAACGCACAAATATATATAGATATCTCATATATACTTATATGCGCATTAGTACACATACACGAGCACAAATATATAACAACATGTGAAAAAATTTAAAAAAAATACACATATACGTATGTGTACGCACATTCTTCATTACAGATAGAAACATACAAAAGTATACCTACGCACATACATATACATACACATATCCCCCACATATATATATATATATATATATATATATATATATATATATATAAATACACATATACATATACGCATATGCATATATACACACACAGAAATAAATATAAATATATAAACCTACACAGCAACATAAAAGTAAATAATAAATATATATATATATATATATATATATATATATATATATATATATGCACACATACATACATATATACATACATAAACTACGCATATACTAACTATATTATCCTAGTATATTTTGCTACCCCCTCACGAGGGTTGCATGTGTCACAAGACCGGTTTAACGTGAGTTCTCCGAGTCCGTAGGCTCGGCCAAAAATATTCCCTTTCGAACTCGCATAAACGGGTTCAGGCGAACGAGACTCTGCCCTCCGTTGGAGCCTGGTCCGGGTTCCGCTATATTATCCTAGTGACAATAAAGGACCGTAAAGTCTATACAAGATTAAAATGTAACAAGACACAACTATTGATTGTAGTTAGCATTGATGATACATTGATTTTAGTTAGCATTGATGATACATTTCAAAAACACTTTGATATACACATATACAAATATATATACAAAGATATATACACACACACACCTATATATATATATATATATATATATATATATATATATATATATATATATATATATATATCCACAAATATACAAACACACACACACACACACACACACACACACACACATATATATATATATATATATATATATATATACACGCACATGCATATACGTACATAAGTTTACAATACAACCCCCATATATATATATATATATATATATATATATATATATACATATAACTACAAGTACAGATATGTCCATATATACATACAAACGCAGAAACATACACACATTAAACTATACACACACACACACATAGGGGGATTATCAGGTAATAAAAGTAATAACATACTAAACTTACAGTAACATAGCCTTATCGTCGAAAGTATTACTACCCCATAGTAAGTTAAATTTATAGCTGTGTTTACAGTTAACAGTGAATCCATTTCTTTGATTTAAGAGATGCGTCTTGTCTTTAAATATTATTATTTCAAATTTTTCGATAAAACATAAATAACACGTGTCATATAGGGAATTACATGTTCGAGATCTCTTGATTAATTTTCATTTAACAGTAGGTGTCTTATTTTTCTCCTTTAAACTCCAAAAATACTTTGACAATGAAGACTTGTACTTATAATTACTACTATTGAAAGATTGCATATGCCCCCGCCAATCATCTTCGAATGTATTCATAGTACTTCCAATGTAATTTTTTTTAAGTATTGGGATTTTCTAGTGTAGAGATTGTACTAAGATAAAATAAGAACTAGTCAAACAATTATTCTGATTCCTACAATTGCACAAGTTGTTTTTTGTGTCATTATACTTAGTTTTACTCGTTGCAACGTGGCGAGTTGTCAAGTTTTTTGAGTCCCCATACTTGTTGAAGACTCTGTTGTTATGTTTCTTAATTATTTTTTTCAGGTTATCCGCACAACTATAGCTTAATTTAAGGGTATTATGATTGAATATTTTACTGAGTGGGTTAGTTTCGGAGTCGGGGAAATGTTTTTTGATGAGGTTTAGAAATTTATGTCCTACTTTAGTTTTAACCATTAGGTTGTAAGTGGGAGTAAACCAAATGATCTTCCTGGATCTTCTTTTCTTATTGTGGTCATAATTAACAGGATTTCTATATTCAATAGTGGTACCCTTGTAGCCACTATTTCTAAGGGCAGAATTGTAAAATTCACGATGTTTATTAAAAAACTCTTTGCTAGAAGAGTTAGTACTTATCCTAAATTCAATGGAGGAGGGTATGTGCTTGATAACCGAAGCGGGGTGGATGGAATTGGGATGTACATATACTGAGTTACAATTAACCTTCACATAAGGTTAGAAAGTACTGTTAGTAAGGTCTAGGGTGACGTCCGGAAAATCTAACTGTTTAATGTTAGTCGTAAATATAGTCCTAAGACCTAAATCCTTAAACTCCCTAGGGATAATTTTTTCTTATACGGTCTAACTTAATTTTTGTAGAGTTTTTAACAACTAATCAGCTATCATCTCTATATAATCCTACGCAGAATCTAGACATTCAAAGGCACTTAATTTGTACAAAAGGAATAATCCCACCAAGTCAGAGGCTTCAGCAGAATCCAAAGAACTCATTGAAATGTCAAAATTATCGCTGAAAGTCTATTGGTCCACTGTCCTTCATTGTAAACCGGAGCAGAATTTCGGCATTTCATGATTATATCCATTTCATTCTCAGAAATATTGGTGTATTCCTGAGCGAACTCCAAGGCCAAAGAGAACAGATCTTTAGATATGGAGGAATAATAGTCAATAATGTCGAACTGTATGAAAGTGCAGTTGTCCTTATTTTGGATGCTAGGAAACCAGTTGATAACATCACCAGTGTTAATCCACTTTAAGCGTCCAAGGGTGTTTTTTTATGGATTGGTTGGTTTTCTCCAAGATGGTTTTACTGATTCTACCGATTTCCGGTCTGCTAGGATTAATAAGACGTGTTGATGGCATGGTTCTGAATTCAGGTTTATGGTCCTTTAACAAAATATAAGCTTGCAATTTACTGACACGATCACTTATCCGTAGTTTGTCAGTAATAGGTTTGCTGACACAGTTAATCCTATCTATCAAGTTAAAATTATTTATGTCAATTTTCTTGTAGCTTTTGGTCAGACTATTTTTAACTAAGGTATCATAATCCTTAGGGGATAATTTATAAAAGTTAGACGTTTTATCAGACTTTACATAAAGATCACCGGATTTATTAATATCCTTGACAATATCATGAAGACTTTTTGAAAAGAGTTTTTATACTTATGGAAAGTTAATGCTTTGACGATTCCCGGTAGGTCATTTTCAAAACCAGATAGTTCCTTAATTATTGGTGCTGTCTTTAAACTCTTAAAACCGTAATTTTCATAGTGGTACAAATGGTCTTTTTCTTCTGATAAGGTTTTCAGTTTGTAGAGTTAAATGGACGAAATAATCCCGTTTGTTTGTGGTGGGAATGTTCTTTAAAGATAATCCGAAATTGATTCTATCCATACAGATTAAATTTAAATTGGTAATTTTAATTTTGAATTTTATAGTAAAATTTAATATTAATTAGTTAGAATGAATTCTATTTTCGTCTAACCGTAACATTAAAGCATTAATTAATTGTTATAACCAAAGCTCGTCGTCAAGATTTTGAATTCTCATATACTTGTATTTTGATTGGTCATTCCAGCTTATGTAACAGCGTTTCCGCTAGCAAGGGGTGTTTGATTGATTTGAACTTTTTATAACCCTTTATTATACATTCAACATCATCACTTGCTATATCACCAGAAATATTGAAACAAAATGGATATTTTTGTAGTGATTTTATAACATATTTATGTTGTAATTTTCGAATAAATAATTATATATATATATATATATATGTGTGTGTGTGTGTGTGTGTGTGTGTGTGTGCTTTTGTGTGTGTGTGTCAATAGTCACAACTATACCAATTCTATACTATACTATACCAAATTCTTATACATTCAACATCATCACTTGATATATCACCAGATATATTGAAATGAAAATTTTTTTTGCAGTGATTTTATAACATATTTATGTTATAATTTTCGAATAAATAATTATATATATATATATATATATATATATATATATATATATATATATATATATATGTGTGTGTGTGTGTGTGTGTGTGTGTGTGCGTGTCAATAGTCACAACTATACCAATTCCACTCGTTCACTGGATAAAAACAAATGCACCAATTCTTTTCTTTTTAATTACAAAAGTGAATGTTCATAGAGATGTAACATAAACAAAAACATGATTAACTGAAATTAAATATTTTATTCCTCAGAAATTATTTTTTTTTATAAAGAATTGAGCAACATAAAACAAACACTTATCACCAATAACCACGAGCAAATAAAAGTAACATTACGTTATGAGCCATCCTGATATAAACAAAAAACACCAAAAAAAACTAAAAAAAAATTAACTTCAAACAATCAGCAAAAGTAAAAACCATCAAAAATATAAATTGCCAATGCAACTACTAAGAGATTGAAATAATAACCTATCTACACGCACTGGGTGGCATGACACTAGCGTTTACCGCTGGTTGCCCGCTGTTGGACCGCCGGCGTGTTCGTCTTAGCAATATCATCACTGGAGGACCGCTAGTGGCTCACCGGTAGCTGCCATCAGAGGATCGCTGGCGTTGCCATCGGCGACTCGCCAGCGGGCCACTAGCAGTTTGCATAGAGGGTAATATTTATCAGTTACTACAAATACCTAACTTAATCATTATAAAAAAAATCAAAAATTCTTCTCAGCAGAGAGAAGGCTATTTATAATTGCTCGTGTACATTAATTTTCATCTCCAATATAAAGACCAAAAATCAGCGCTGAATTCTTACATTGGTCACAAAACAGTGCATTATCTCGTAGGTTATCTTGTCGAAACTTAATGCAGTTCGTATACATTAACAATCACATTACAAACAATAAAAAAGAACCATTGACATACGACAAATATAAGTAGATGTCAAAATATTATGCAACACACATTGTACAGAAAAACTCAAAATACACGAAAACATTACAAAGAAAACATATTAAAAATATTTCATCACAGGAGAAGACACCTTAAAATGCGTATACATGCTAACAAAATCATTATAATACATATGAAATATTTGTATACACGTTTTCAGTATTTGCAAGCTCTGTAAAACATGTCTACATATAAACTTTATATGTAGACATGTTTTACAGAGCTTGCAAATACTGAAAACGTGTATACAAATATCAAGTGGCTTTATATTATAAAGCCACTTGATACAGTTATATGTACATGTAAAATATGACGTTCCTAAAAATCCTAAGATAACAAACTCTTATTTTTGTTCTTTATTATGACCAAGACGATGACAAAAAAATGAACTTTATAAGTTTATCCAAATTTTTGACCCGAACAATTACAACATATGCGATAGGAAAAAAAGGAAATTAAACATACTTTCCAGCTGAATTTAATACTTTCTAATTGTTGGTATCAATCTAATGAGCTTTCAATATCTCTCGAACTTGTTAGTGTGTGTAGATATATTCTCTCTCTCTCTCTCTCTCTCTCTCTCTCTCTCTCTCTCTCTCTCTCTCGTTATCTATCTATCTATCTATCTAAATCAAGAAGCACGTTTCAAAGATGTCTTTTAAGAGAAAGTTACGTTTATATTTAAGTTTTCATATCAATATAATTTTTAGGAGTTTATCAGTAGACAAAGTGGGCAAATGGTCAGATGACTCGTCATTTCTTTCTTTTTTGCATTCGACTCACTTTTAATTTCCCCTACTTCTTCTTCTTTCTTTCCCATCTCTTGTATATATCTGCACATTCTCGATAGCATTTATCATCAGATATTTTATAAAAATCTCCCAAATATTTCTGAATATCGTATGAATTAAGACAGAACGATTATGATTTTCTGTTAAAATCAACACAAATAAAACAAATCCTATTTAATAAATTGTTGTAATGGAATGTCCCACACTCCCTATCGCCTATGTGGACCTGTGGCTAGCTTCGGGAATTACTAGCCTGCTACCCGGTTCCCTGTCTTTAAGTAGTGTATTCTCTTTTTACGATAAATCTCTCTTCTTTCATCTCCCCGCATTTTGTTGTTCCTTCAATTGAGTACCACCTTTGTGTGTTTGTAACCTCTTTAAGGATGCAACATAAATCTTAATAATGTTTGTGCTTAAAACTTAGATTTTAACTTTTTCTAATGATATTATAAAACAGTGCAATCGCATTGATCCATTCTATCGAGACAACTTCGGAAAACTGCAGATGGGTTTCTTGTTGACTATCCCTGGGGCATAAGCTTGAATTCTAGCTTGGCTAATGAACCAGATCCAACTGTGCTTTTCTATCCTTTTGCTTGATTGATTTACAAGCACATTTATTTTGCTTATTGTCATTTATTTTGCTTATTGTCATTTATTTTGCTCAATCGACGAAGGCCAGAATTATACAGAATGAACACATTTATAAAGTACAGTTTGGTATCATGTTGAGAGAAATGAGTGTCCATTTAGTTTCCCGCCGGACGTATAGACCTGCCTTTTCATTGCCTTTTGGGTATTACGGAGGCAATTTGCGTTGTAGATCACTGGCGATGAAAAGATGTAGGCTCTAGGCGAAAGAATGTTGGTTCATTGTTGATATCGCCCATTTTTCTTTTCTTCATATACATAAGTAAAAGCATAAACTATCAATATGAATATAAATCTATGATAAACTTTCTATATCTAGATTACAGAAGTCATTGGTAGTAAGGTCACTTGTATATATATATATATATATATATATATATAAAAGAAATATAGTCTTAAGGTGTGCTATATTTATGGGATAAAGTGCTCAATATCAGAGATAGAGCGTGTGTAAATAATAAAAAGTGAACATAAAGTCAACACTTAGAGGCGACAGTCTGTTTATGCTATATGCAATCGTCAGGCCACGTGTGCCTCTAAGTGTTGACTTCTATGTTCACTTTTATATATATATATATATATATATATATATATATATATATATATATATATATATATATATATATATATATGATTCGTAGCTAAGTACTTGGGATTGCTTAGCGGTATCAATAGTCGACAGGAAATTGAATAAATAAAGCAATAAAATGACAAATTTAAGTTTTATTTTAAGCTACATTAGCTAAACGGTTATGGTTAGATAATAAGTTGAAAATTAAATTATACTTTACCTGCTGAAGCCACGGCAAACATGACTTGCCAACATAAATTAGCACAAAAATAGTTTAGCGTAAAAGGAATCTGGGAGCTGAGTTCAAATTCCAATTGATAGTTTTTTCAAACCTGGATTTGAAGACATTGTTAGCAACCCGTCTAGAAAAATAACAACCCTGAATTGAAAACTATAAAGAATGCCCCCGGAAAACCCAACAAGAATTATCAATTGGCAATTCACAATTTACAGATATTTAAAAAATGAAAATTGTGAAGAACCATGATCCCTTGTATACATAAAGAAAATTATACTTAAGAAAGAGAATTTGATTACAGCAAAGAAGTTATTTCATACGTGGATTAGCAATTACAATTTATTCAATCTATTAATCATTCTATCCTCACCCTATCAGTTTTGTTTACCATATTGGTATTTAAAGATAGAAAGAAGGCATGTGCAGGTGGAGATGATATATAATTGTTAACTGAATGAATTAGATTTCGCAATTGTTTTTATTATGATTGACGTTGTCCTTATTAATTTTTGTGTTGTATTTATTAAGTAAGGCAAACGTTAGTTGGTACAAGACTAAATAAATTAAATGTTATAAACATGCATCTTGTAATTTTTAGTGTTTTCGGCTTTCTAGAATTTCTTTAAGATATTATTATTATTATTATTATTATTATTATTATTTCCTTTGATTTCCTTTGATTTCTGGTGTATACTTATTTCTTTCCTGGTCCCAACCAGAGACCTAAAGTCACACACATTTTACATAAAGCCCTTCGTAAGATGTGGGCTGTAGCTGTGAGTACATTTTTGTTTGTATTTCTTTAAGGCTTGGGCTACCAGAGACACCTTCAATGAATCTGTCGGAACCTTTTCCAATCAAACCGAGAGCTCCAACTACAAATGTAATTGTTGATGTCCTCACATGCCATATTTTTGCGATTTTGTTTTCAAGGTCTTGTATTTTGATAGTATTTTGAAGATCTTCAGAAATACATTACAACCTGCAAGGACTCCCAGGTCAATAAGAATGTACATTCTGTTTTTATAGTCATTGATCACGATCTCTGGGGAATTAGCATTGATTGATTTTTGTGTGTATTGTAAAGTCCCATAAAATTGTTACAGTTCATATCTCCGTAACCGGGTCTAGGTGGTGTCTATACACATTTCCTGCAGCTTCTTTTTTGTAAAAGTTGCATAATTCCAATGCAGACATTGGCCCACTCTATTATTCAGTGGGTGCCAACACCGTGCACCCTGATATAAGATGGTCAATTGTTTCTAGATATTTAACACATTTTGGGCTAACACAATTTTTCAGTATGTTAGCTTTGTAATTTCTATTTAGCAAGCATTGGCTCTGTGCAGCAAGAATGTAAGCTTTTAACCCTGCACTACGTAGCCACTGATGGGTACGGGGTTTGTCTACATCCGCTTGTTTGGTATGGCTAGAGTATTGATCATGAAGAGGTTTATCTTGCCATCGTTTCTGCATTTATTACATTGAATTTGTTTTTGCTTTCTTGTTTAGGTTCTTTGCCGCTGCAATAGGTGTGTTATTCACTTCTTCACCCACTTGAAATTCCCTTTTGAATTTGCTGCTTTCTTTTATTACTGAATAAAGTTTCTATATTTCCTTTCATGTTCTGTAACACAGATTATCATTTAATCTGTAATTTCCCAGTATCTTTGAAGACGGATTGTTGTGGTTTTGTAAAACAATTCTAGTTGGACTAATCGTCTGCCTCCTTCGGATCAGAGCACATACAGACGATGCATTGGCAAGTGAGAAGCGTTCTCGTTTTGACACCCATTCACTTATTGCCAGCGTGAAAACTTCCCACTTGTCAACGTATACATCATTATTATTATTATTATTATTATTATTATTATTATTATTATTATTATTTTTCCTCTGTGTTACCATTTGATAAATTCATTTAACAAGTCTTTCAAGTAAGACATTAGTTAAATGACGCTTTCTTCAGAATATTTGGGATTGGAAAAGTTTTTCTAAATAGGTCAGCGGTAATCAGTAACATAATCTTTTGTATTTCCAATAAAGATAAAATTCCTGACGCTTTCTTCTCGTGTCTCAATAATATTTTTTAATTATTCCTAACACTTCTACTTCTAGAATAATTGCTGTGTTTAAAAACAATATTCTTGTAATTTATATTTCATGATCTTTATAGTTGAAGAGTTTCTCAACTTTTTTTGGTTATTATTATCAGATGACATAATTACGCCTCCAAGATAGCATCTCTGCCCTTTGAAGTTTTTAAGCTGATATTTGATCCTATAGATAGAGGTCGGTATGTATAGTGAATCTCAGAGCAAAGTAACACCATCACCTTTTAAAGCACTTGATGGTTTTGCTCTTAACTTTTTTTTGTATGGCATAGGTTCTAACGATATCGTATACTACTGCCTATTTTTAAATTCATTTCGTATTAGGATAGAGCAAAAATCAATTTCATACCTTAAAAATAAGTGCATTGTAAGATTTTGCTAGGATGCTGTCTTTCTTTTGTTTTCTGGTTTGAAACTGGCCATAGTAAAATTCTATTCGACATGTCAAGATTTTTCTTCCCACTTCTCTAAAGGTATACATTTGTATTGTTTCATTGCTATATGTTGGATCTCATGTCATCCACTGAATTCAAGATATTAATTATATATTCTATGATCCAGCTCACGAATGCGAGTTTCATTATAAATTTAAATAGACGTTGTCTTTACCAGTTTCCAGCTTTTTAAGTTTGTCTTAGCATATATGTTAGACCAAATTCCATGGTGAAATAGTCACCGAATTTTTACTATTAGTAACTAGATTCATTATCATTTTTGGCAGTTTAAAATCATAAATGTAGGGCAAGTGATTAATAAAATATATTATTATTATTATAATTATTATTATTATTATTATTATTATTATTATAACTGAAGTTATCTGAGTCAGTTATCTTTCTCGGTAAAACATATATTTGGATAGGAAATTTCACACTCCACCTAAGATAAAACCGTAATAAACAAATAAGTGAACGAACCAGATAAAATAAACACATAAAATAAGATAAAATCGGGAATTAAGAAAAATAATAAAAGGCGACTGAAGTGTACGGCAGACAAACGGTAAAACGAGTATACAGACACACAGATATACATTCAAATGCACACAAACACATATGCGAGTACATGGAAAGTTATATACATATATAATTTATGAATACGAATTGCATTATATATATATATATATATATATTGTGTGTATATATATATATATATATATATATATATATATATATATATATATATATATATATTATTCAAATAATAGAACAGAACAGTCATATTTATAATCCAGAGTTCTTTAGCAATTATTTTTATTTTTAAAAATGTAGTGCTCGATACAAAGTAGAGCATAATATTATAATTATTTTTTTAAAAAAATGTCTCCATCGTGACATAGAAATTACTATGTTTCGAAATCAAAGCTCAAATCCCAAAATTTTACCTTTTACTTTAAAGTTTAAACTTAAAATTCGGAAATCGGTTCCATTCTCAAGCAATGCTAAAAAGTTGAGTTATTCTTAGCATCGCTTGCAAGTGGAACCAAACTCCGAATTTTAAGTTTAAACTTTAAAGTAAAATTTTGGATTTCTTTTCCTTTTACTAATACGATTTTTCGAGTACCTAATTTGAAGTTGGCAAGTCAAAAGTAACATACTGCACTTCCATAGGTCAATCTTTTTTTTTATTTATTTCATTGGCATATCTTGGCTTAATTGATTTAAATGATTTTTATATCGCTAGTTTCGAGGTTATACCAATGCGATTTATTATTTCACCATCTTCCCAACTTTCCTTTTCTGCCTTGTATCTCCTGAAGAAAACCTTATCTCCAGCTTTGAAAGATTTTATATTTAATTTTCTACTATACCAACTCGTTCATTTTCCTTCCATGTAGTAATTTGTTAAACAGATTTAATTTTCCTGGAAAACATTAGCTCCGCTGGTGACATTCTCGATGCAGTATTAGGTTTAGGGGTCAACCTATAAATTCTTAAAAACTGTTGGAGCATTACTTCCTCTGTTTCCAGCCCCACCGTTTGACTTTTTAACCCCCTTTTGAACGTATCAGCAATATGTTCAGCCTGACCACTTGATCTTTGATTGTATGACGGCGCAGTTATATGTTCAATTGCATAGTATCTACAAAAAGTTTGAAAGTCACTCAAAGTAAATTGTGTGTTATTATCAGACGCTATAGTACATGGAACTCTAAATCTGGAAAACGGTTCATGAAGAAAATTTTCATTTACAGTGGAAGTAGGTTTTCTACACTTAAATATTTCAGGTCATTTTGGAAATTGTTGACGACAATCAATACGGACCATTCAAAGGACCTGCTTCATTAATATGCTACTTAGACAAAGGTTTATCAGTAATTTTCCCAGTAGTGCACAACCTCTGCATGACTTAATCAAATTTTGAATATCCTGGTCCATTTTAGGTCAGTATACGTAATTTCTCATTCTTGACATTCCAGAATATAACATGACACTGCTTTAAAATTCATTTTAACAAGGAAGCAGAATTACTTCATCACATATAGCTGTCCCTTATTGTGTTGTACAAAACACTTTTTATCTCATTTCATAAATTAAAAAAAATAATCACCGTCCCTTCAAAAGGTTTCATAATTTTTTTTTTCTCGAAAAACCATCTGCATCCACCATTTTCTTTGATGATAAATACTTCATCTTAAAATCATAGTTTAGTAAAATCATTCACAACGTTGCAACCTGTTGGCAGTATGTTTTAGAATACCTTTTTTAAGAATAAAAATAGTCAATAATGGTTAGTTATCTGTTTGCAGAATAAATTTCCTACTGTGAATCATTTTTGTGAATTATTTTCACTGCAGAAATAATAGCTAGCGATTCTTTTTCGATTTGACTATAATCTTTTCAGTTAATATTAGCGTCCTAGATGCATAAACAGCTGCTTTTATTTTACCATCTTTGAATTGGCATTCCTCGGATCAATTCCACACCGCACCTTTTTTTCAATAATTTATTTAAAGGCACTTTAAATTTAAATGTTTGGCACGTAAATGTTGTAATAACTTGTGGTCCCTAGAAATGTTTGCAAAATAGCAGGCATGTCGCAGCAGGCATATTTTTATTAGCACTCGTCCTTGGTGGGTCTGGTCTATGGCCATTTGCATCAATTACTTTCACTGTAGTACTAGTTTATTTCGATTTCTGTAACATTGTTTCAAACATCGTTATCTGATGTTTCAGTATTTGTAGTATTCGTTGTTGTGGCTATTGTTCCATTAACTGTTTGACAACAATTTTTAAGTCCTCCATATTGCGTCTTTCTCCAATCCTTGGTTGACGTGAGTGCAAAAATCCTTACAATGTCAGAATTTTTTTTTCAATCGTGAGTTTCGAATCCCCGTCCCTACTGTTTTAATGTTCGTACTTCTGGTTACTAAAATTCCAAGGGAAACACTGGAACAAGAGATTAGCGAAGAGACTGCTTAATCACATGGATTAATAATACACTAATACTGAAGACTAGAGTTAGTGCGACGATGCGTGCGATACACTTGGCGACTCCTGATCCTATGAGTTCACTTTCCTCTTATAATTAATGTTCAACAATCTAGTGTAACGAAGGTTGGTCGTCTTTCTACCCAACAATTTAATATTTCAAAATATTTTACTGTATTGCAAAATTAATTTAAATTGATTTGTATTATTTTTAAGTCGCTAAAAATGGCTAATTTTAGTAATTTTTAGCCATATTTATAAATCTGTCAGCACAATATAAGTCTCTTTATTAAAATGTTTCCCAAATAAAATATACTTTTCTGAAGCTTTATTTGGAGAAGATTAGTTGGTTTAAAGTTTAATTAATCTGATTTGAAACAAATATTACTCGGAGAAAAGCATTTTTAACACGGATATGAATTTTTTATCAGTTGCAGACAACTTTCTTGATAGACTGATGTTTTGGTATTTTTTCTATGATTGACCAAATTACTTGATGAATTTAACATGAGAGCTTTTTTAAATAATTTTATATATATTCAAGAATATAATATAATATTTTACTGAAGTTTAGGTAATTTTGCTTTAAATTTACTGTAGTTATTGCTCTTATTTTCTTTTAATATCGCCTACATAAATCGGCAGTGGGGATCGCTGTATAATTAATTTTTATAAGATTAGTTTTCATTTTTCTCAATTTTAAGTAGAATAATTTATAAACTTTTACATCTTTTTAAAATTCTGCATTAATTTGTCTCGGGCAAATGATATTATGAAATAAAAAAAATATATTTACTAATCATAAATGAAAAAAAACTTATTACTTTTCAGTAACTACCAACATTTAAAAAATGAATCTTTAATTTGAGGTGGTTTCTCAATATATTGAGGCATTTTGTCATGGACATGTTGGTGTATAAGGATTTGATATCTAAGCTTGCCATAACCATGTTTTCCATAATTCCGTTTCGTTCTGCAATGGCTCTAGCTAACTTGTGAAGTATACTGTTGATTCCGAAAACAGTGGGTCTGATTGGCATGTTGGATTTGTCTGTATTGGATAAGCTGTATAATGTGGGTACCGAGATGAATTAAATTAAAACAAGGCAAACCGATCTGCCATAATCATTCTGTTCTCTGTCTCTCACGCACACAAACACACGCACAAACATACAAACTCACGTACACACACACACACACTCACTCAAACACACACACACACACACACACACATATATATATATATATATATATATATATATATATATATATATATATATATATATATATATATATATATATATATATATATATATATATATATATATAAAATATACATACATACATATACAAAATATATAAATATATATATGAACTCAATGTAGGAGAGAGTAAGGATATAATAAAAAGGCTTAAACACTAATATTCCATGGTCATAATTTCCTTTTTGGAATCGAATTTGGAGTTTTTTCTCAAGCTGGGCTCAGAAAATAATTTCTGCTGATGGAAACAAATCCTTTAATATTTTACACTTCACATCAATCCCCAGACAATTATTTTTTTTTAACTATTTTTTTTCTCATCTTATTTTCAGTTTTAAATCTTAGATGGTCGCTCTTTAATTAGTCGCGTGGACTGGAAATAATGAATAAACATCCAGTAACTCGCCCCTCTCATCTTCACAAACGGGTCTCAACTCAATAGTCATCTTATCGAATAGATTCGGAAGCTTATTAGTTATTCAAATAACAGTTAAAATTAAAAAAAAATATCTGACAATGCTTCATATAGGAAATTCAAATAATCTTTACTAATACTAATGATTAGATTTTAATGTCAATATCCGAAAATCTCTGTAGCTTATTAAGCAGTTCGTATACAGAGGCAAAATGTCCATCATATTTTGGTTATGATAAAACGTAAGTGAATTTAAGATGATAAAATAGTACAAAATAATAACTGGCTATTACGCCGAGAAATAAAATAAGACTGGAGCGATGATGAATAAATTGAACTCTTAAATAAATAACATGTGTAGATAGCTAGCTAGCTAGCTAGCTAGATAACAAAGAAAATAGACACAGTGAGATTCATAAAGGGTGAAGATAATAAGTGAGAGAGAGAGAGAGAGAGAGAGAGAGAGAGGGGGTAGAAAGTGATAAATGGAGATAAATTACAAATTGATACAAAAATAGCTTGGCAGATTGTAATTGGCCAGCAGAAGCAATGCTGCACCTGTTGATTTTCTAATGGTAGTAATAACATCAGGTAATGAGGATAGAGTTGAAGAGAAAACCCAATCGCTGAGAAGAGTCTCAGTTCTCGAAATGGACACGCAAAACATACAGGGTTTGCCGGGAATCTGAGGCCAACACAAGGGCGCCTTTCGTCTTTTCTCTTCTCTTTCTAATATCATTTACTAGCAGTCACTGTTGGCAGTCGACCAGAGTTTGGTATTTGCCCGGGGACAATGAAGATGATGTGATTCCGGTGGTCCGATTTGGAGTCCCTAGAGGAGCCCAAATAGTCCTCTGGTGGCGCGTTACAAAGAAAAACAATTTTCTGAAATGTGTAGCTATCTTGATGATCTGAGTTTGCGCATTGATCCATCCTTTGCTGAAAAGAACATTCCATCACAGACACTGGATCGTTTCTACGCAGAGGATTTTCTTTATTTATTTATTACATACGTGTGATTATTTCTTTTCACTGATTTTTTATTCAATATCTTGATCTCTCAACTGATCACAAAGACGAACAAAAATGTATATATATATGTTTTTATCAAATATTGAATGAATATCTACAGATTTGAAATTCGTTTATATTATTTTCCATGAATCCTTTTTACTTTTATCGTGTAATATCATAGACTATTCTAAAGTCAGTAACTTCGATTTCATGCATCACTATGTACTGGACGTAGTGTTGTAAACATAATATATATATATATATATATATATATATATATATATATATATATATATATATATTATATTTACAATAATATATTATGTTTACAATATATATATATATATATATATATATATATATATATATATATATATATATATATATATCGATTCTCCTGTCGGGTTCGATTGTATGAGGGTCGAGCAGATCAGTTTCAGGAAACTGACAGCCCGACACCGGCACATGAGATTCGATTATAGTGGTGAAGGTTTCGTGCAGAACCAACCACACTTTTTGAAGGGCCGAATACAGAAACCTGGTGCACTACGTGCCACAAGGTTCCCAAACGACCCCCCTCAGGTTTTGAATTCAGAGTTGTCCTTCTCCTAGACCAGTTGCCATCCAAGGCTATAGAACCCAGTCTGTCCTGCTATTTTACCCATAGTATATATATAGTATCTGTTTGTGTGTGCTGGCATTGTTTAGATTGTTGATCACGCTAGTTAACACGATATCTCCCAGAAACTGTAACTAAGGTCTACTCAGTATAGTTGCAGTATAAACCACAGGTGGGCCCTGTGGGTGTTGAATAAACACAAATGTGCCTGAGCGACCATCTGCAGTAGGGATTGGCTAGCCGCCCTAATAGACGGGTATCCTCGAATACGAGTGGCCAGCTATTACTGGATATAAATTTACTGGGGAAGACACCGAAGTTAGTGTACTTTCCATATATTTTTGCTTTAATAAATTACTTCATCTTTAAATTTGTTAATTCGAGATCATGGTCAAAACTGTTACAATGCTTTGACTGAAGTGTCTTTTAGTAGATATCTTTTGCGTTCATAGAATCTTTTATGTAAATTCCTAATAATATATTAAGGAGAAAATGTACTGAAAATGCATTAATTTCCGAACATTCTACGGTAAATTTTACGATATAAGCTTTTGCATGTCTGGATTAAATTTATGAAGAAATTGAAAGTTAATGAAGTTACTGTTCGAATTTAATGAAATTACATGACTACGCAGAAGATAAGTGACAGCATGAAATACAGATTTTTCTGTGAGACGGAAACTGTATCAACTGCAAGTTAGATTTCTCTCTAGGCAGCACCTTCCACATGAAACTAATAGGACTAAGAATAATCTCTGCTGTCTGATGCTTCCCAAAAGGGAAGTGCCGGGGAAAATATTATTATTCTGGTTTTATGTATGCACGAGACTCTTGCATTTAAATCGGCCGTGTGCCATATTCCGTAGGACTGGGTACAAAGATAAATACAATCTTATTGTTCTGCCACCGAGAGTAGGCGTCCGTGTCGTACCCGTGAGCAGTTTCGGAGAGAGTCAGGATAAACGCCTTAAGGCAATCAAAACTCTGAAGAAGACAAAGTTCCTTACATCAGCAGGTTTATTATTAACCAAAACGGTAATACTAGAATAGAAATAAATACATATAAATAAGACTATTTAGTAAGAAAATACAAATAAAGATTAACAAGAAATTAAAAAAAAACAAAAACTCATCCTGAGGCTTAAACATAAAACTGAGATCATTTGTCTAATAAATGGGTAAAGTAGCGATTACTTGATAAACATGATGTATAAAGTTTGCCACGAGAAGGTTACGTTTTGTAACGGAATACGTGGACACGTGTTGAAAGGGTTCTACAGGGAGATATAAACGCATGAAATAAGACTACATTAAACAAATGTTAAAATAACAATATGGAAATAAAATAGACGAATGTAAAGAGGAAATTAATAAAAGCTACAAACCGATGATAGTTAACTTTGAGGAGCAAACGAAGAGGATAAAACTACCGAGCACATGGCGGGCCTTTATTTTGTCGTTACCTCATGCTAAGGGCTGCCGAAAGTGGTACAAACGGTAAACAACCTAAAAAGTGCCTAACCTAAAAAAGGTACAAAGCAGGAAATAAATATGGTTTCTGTATTGTTTGACAGAACACTCATTATCAAATAATAAAATCCAACAACTCTCGAACTATCTATCGAGGAAAATACATTTTCTAAATTCCACAGATAATAATTTTTGTCTGACTTTCTGGGATAAGGAGTTATCATTATTTAATTTATTTATATGCGGGCTACTGTCTTTATCACAACGTTTCGGTTGTTTTACCCTCCAGCCTTCATCATGTGTTTGTCAATCCAGGCAAACTTCAGGAAATTTCGAACTCAGTCCTTTATTTAATCAATAGGGATAAATTTTCTCGTTCCGCTGTCCATGTCCAGGGATATCTCATCTATTTCTTATTTAGTTCTGCTAAGTTACTGCTCGTCATTGAGTTCAAGAATACATTGCCTGTCACAGGGATTAAAGACGCAATTACTATGTTATCAAATTCACAAACTAATTTTTTAATCCACTAACTATTATCTACATTTTACTTTTGACATAATTAAGGAATAAATAGAAATGTTATCTAAAATTTCTTCAACTGCACGCTGATGAACACATCAAAACTCACCATGTATTACAAATCTTACATAAGGCTGCAAACATGAAACGTCGATAAAATTATAGGAAAAGAACCGTACCCTTAACTAATACATTAACTCAAGCTTCTAAAAGATCTTAAAATAGCAAAGTATTTTTTCCAATTTTAAACAGGACAGATTCTAATTCAAATCTATATTCTGTTACTGACAAAATAATTCTAAATAAAAAGACTACTTGCCTCTTCAAGAAATTAAATTCAAGCAGTTAATAACGTTATGACAGTTAATAATGCCGAAATCAAATCCATTAAACTCTAAAAAATTGTAGATATTAATTACCGAGACGACATATAGTAAATTCTGGCCCTATTGCAGACGTCTGCTCAAGCGCTTTTGCGTTTGTTCAACACCCACAGAGCACATGGTTTGTACTATGCTGAGCGGACCTTAGTTACAGATTCTGGGAGTGAGCGCATTATCAGGCATGTTCAACAGTCTGAACAAGGCCAGTACGTTCAAACCCTCGGCCACGATGACTTGTGACTTCGTGCTAGCACAACTATTGACGGTTCTCAAATAGTTCTGTCTACCCAATTTCACTCACAAGACTTGGTTCAACCAGTGACAATGTTTTCAGCCACTTTCCAAACTTTCTGTGCACTGGTATCACTTCCCAAGGCCGATAAAATCAAGAATTGACCTTCCAGACAAATCGACCATGGTCAGAAAGGGAACGTCCTGACCATCCGGCCACGTGCCCATACTAGGATATAAACACATATACATCATTCACCTTTACGTTCTATAATTTCACAAATTACTATTCCCTTATTATTTTTCAAAAATATAAAGTAACTGATCTTACCATAACTTACAAATATAGTGCTAATCGTAGTAATAATTTTTCCAAAAATTGCTCTCATTAGATTTCGTTAGAAATCCAAAGTCTCATTAGATTTCGTTAGAAATCCAAAGTCTCCTTAATACTATCCCTGTAAAGAACCTGTAGTTATAATATATATATATATATATATATATATATATATATATATATATATATATATATAAAAAATTTTTCTCTTGCATCTACAATTTTTTTAACCATATTAAATCTTTTTGTCCACTTAAAGTACCTATTATCATTGTGGTAATAGTTACACAAAGACAGAGAGTGTAGCTACAGAGAAATCGTCTCTTAATCTTATGTTATCTAATTTTTATAGGGATCACTTTGAAATCTTTATGAAAGTTGCCAAACCTATGATATATATTTAATATTTTGATGGTGCATTAACGTAAAAGCCTTGATCAAATTAAAAATTAAAGAAAAAAATTAATATTTGAGGAAACCCCTATGTAACACTTATGAAATTAACATGAACAACAGAATTTCTTTCCTTTTAGTTGGAAAAGTTTTCGTGTTCTTAATTATCAAAGTGAATTTCCTCGTAGATTTTAAATTATAATTAAGAACATCATCAACTTGTTAAATAATTTCTTCTTTACACGTTATTTTATAAAGAACTAAGCAATATGAAACAAATATTTATTAATAATAGTTTCCAAAAATATAAGCAAATAAAATTAGTTTTAAGAATCTTACAAAAATAAAACAAAGAAAATCCTGATATAAACAAAACTAAAAATATCATTAAATTTATTATAGTATAACCAGATACATCCTACCTAGAAACAAGATGAAAAAATAATCCTCTGTACATTTCACGAGCATCGTATCGAAAGTTGTTAACGCCTGATGGGAAAGATACATTTAAAGAAGCTCTGAAAAGTTTTGATTATTTTTTTTGTGACTCATTAGTTAGCCATTTAATGTAAAGCCCCTACTGAATTAAAAGCACTAAGAGAGCACATATCTCTGCCAATGCATTGGTCAATAAAACTACTTGCAAGATAGGAAACTATAGATACTTATAAATAATTATATTTCGTGGATACACTCCCAGTTTTTATCACTTATTCTATCGCCAATAGTACACCGTTCCACCAAATTTCACAAAACTCTTTTAAAAGAACTTTTCGAGTTATTTTTCTGTAAGCATTAAGAACATTTCAAGATATTGTGTTATGAACATTCAGCTACATTGGAAGAGAAGAAATTGTACAGGGATCCACCCAGATAAGTTATTATTTCTTCTATAGTTCATAAACAACCGTTCCAACCAATTTTATTGAGCATTTTTCAGTTATACGTATCAAATAACTTGACTAAGGTAAAATCCCTAATTTTGGAACTTATGTTTTACATGAAAAGTCATTAATTTCTTGTGTATATCGATTATGGAACACATTGAGTTAATACTACTTAAGCTTACAAATAGTAAATTTTACTGAACATTTAATTAACTCGATCTTGCACAGATAGCATTCATAGTTGCTTTGTTTTTGCACTACTATAAGATGTAAACACTTCATTATTTGTTGCTAAAGATGCATAAATTATTCTTTTTATATTTACGTTAACTTTGTCGTTTTCAATACTTAATATTGCCAATTCAATAAATCGTGCTTGTGTATTTGATACATGAATTAATTTCAATTTGCTGAAGGATCTTTCTAATCTAGGACTAGAAACCAAAATTGTTAATAAAATCTGCAAAGCAGATCTTAAATTTGGTAAACACTTTAAATGAAATTATAAATGCTAACAAATCAGTAGCAATTTTTATTCATGAAAATTAATACATGGCACATATGGCAAAGTGAGAAAGTGTCCGAGCCTAAAAACTGAGAAGAACCTGTCACAAAAGGACTACTTCACCTGAATTAAGTATAGACAGCTGACTGAACATTGCATTAAACTGTCGCACATGTATGGTCTTCCCAAGATTCACAATGTTGGTATTCCAGCGGAACCTATAGTCAGCTGCAGGGGCTCAGCATGCCACCAGTTGAGCAGATTCCTAGTGGATATAATCAACCCGCTAGCAGGGACGTCCTCATACATACTACATCCACACAATATTCAGAAGCAATTCTACTCTACGGAAAAATCTCTGGGGAGAATATGGGCAAGAATTACATGCACTCGATCCCATGCAGTTGTAGCAGATAATAAGGTGAAACAATCCGACCCCTAACAGTAAGGTTGGAATAGCATAAAAAGCTGTAACGAAAGGCGAGACAATGAAATCGGGCATGGCTGATCATATATGGATGAACAGGTGCGGTCATCAGGTCCTGTGGAATGAAGTGAAAATACTGGATAAGGGCGAACACCAGAGAGTAAGACGTCTGAAAGAATCAGCGCATATGCTAGGCTATGGGGACCTCCTTAGTAGGCCAAATAAATACAATATGGGAGCCGCTAATAAATAAATAAATAAATAAATAAAGACAAATAAACGCAAGACTTCAACCCCAGCAGTAGCAGTCAAAACATGACAACCAGTAGTAGTAGCAGCAGTGACTGCCGCAGCAAGGTTTAAAGCTCTAAGTATACCACATAGCCTACTGGGTAAAAGCGTTGGTTTGGGAATTTAGTAACATAGTGGTTCGGGCAGTGTGTACTTGTATTTAGTGGAGTAATAACTGAACAGTACTAAATAACATAAGAATTAGATGATATCCCTAGACATGTAGCACGAGAAATGTCTATTTCCGTTGATTATATAAAGAGTTCAATTCGGAATTCTTTGTAGATTCGATAAACACCTGAGGAAGACTGAAGGGCACAACGGTCGAAACATGGTGGTAAAAACAAAAAAAGCTGGGAACAATAATCTGAATATAAATAGTGTAAATAAGGTTTTGAAATTTAATCTCCGCACAATTTCTTTATTTTTACTCTAGATTATTTACTTATATTTTATTGTGTTTCAGAATATTAATTCCAGAAAATATATCAGAAGCAACCATAGACAATTTCCATTGCTATTTCTTAATAAATGTTTTCAAAATCGAAAAGAGTCATTCAGCAAAAATAGTGGTTTATCACAAAGAAACATTTCTTTCTCTTTCTCTTTTTAACTGACAATAAAATTATAAGATTTCCACAAATATGTTAAGGTATATAAAGGAAGTGGAACTTTGTAAGTTAGGTAAGATTCAGTTTTAATGTAGTTAATATTTCCCGGAAAGGCAATTACGATGTTATCCCTTTTGAAAGTCAAATTAAAGCGTATCTTATTTTGGAACAACCAATCTTTTAACATGATAACTGAAGTGATATAATTTCAAGTATACAGCAATGAATGTTCATTGTGGAAGCTACTCAGATTATAGTGCAGTAACTTTTTAGGGGTTTCAGTTGGATGTCAGTCGTCAGCAGTGGCCAATAACTTATCCCCAGGACCTTACGAGTAAAAATAGTAATTATCTGGATTAAATTTTTCCCCATGTAGATATTTATTTAGGCTTGTTTAGTATGAAGTAGTGTATGCTTGTGCAATACTAAACAAAGTTGAATAAATATTGCCATGGGAGAATTTTCCATCCACATTATGACTTGTTAAACTACCTTCGACTTTGTTTTGGATAACCTTGGAAAAGATCCAGAAAAGCAAGATAAAGAAATGCATTTAAAATATTTGAAGAAAATAAAAAATAAAAATGAAAATAATTAAAAGAATGACAGGTGACCGTTGTCTCTTAAAAGGAGAAAAATCAGTCGAGAAATGATTATGACGTCGAAGAAAGAGAAAGTAAAAACGTCGGAAGTCGGAATGTAAAAGGAACTGAAGTAAAGAACGAAAGAAGGAGAATGTTGCTAAGATAGAAAAAATTGGGGAGCAAACAATAGAGAAAATAAATGGAAATAGTGAAAAAGAACAACGAGAATATTTTATTTTGGTTAAGGCATCAAGTCTATATAATTCTTGAAATATAATAACGTAATCAAGCATAAATAATTGTTCGTAGAAAATCATGCAGCACCAGCATCTCTTTCAAGATATTTGGAAGCTTTGACTTCCAGGCGATTCTGATAACGGAAATAAACTGGTTACTCGTCTATCTAGCTGTCTAGCTAGCTGTGGTTTCGATAAGAAGTCAGGTCGGTAGAAAATATTACAAATATATTGAAAATGTAACGCTGATCAAAACTTAATTTTAAGAGACATCAAGGCTCTAGGAATAAAGTTATGCTTCACATATAGAAAATGTAGGCGAAAATTGGAAACATTAAAAAATATAACTGTCAATGAGTAAGAAAAATCATATACAACACGTAGGCAACGAAGTCGTTATTAAAGTAAACAAGGGAGAAAGCATAAAAAGAAAGCTTTTCTTTTGTTCTTTTTGGATGTTTAATCTTTTTTCACTCTATTAATTTCGTCAAGTAATATATAGGCACCTTTTAAAATGGTGTCCATTTTCTTTGTCTTGCCGCTAGATTTTCATAAAGATATTTCATTTAATATCTGATCATCATTTACTTGTTTATCAGTTTCCACTTTTCCAGTGGATATCTTGCACAAGGAATGTGTCTGACAGTAATTAATAATCATCGCCGTAAAGCAAGAAAGTTACCGACTAGTCTGCCACTCTGTGGCATAGGAAGGTCACAGAGTGTACTGTAGCTATTTGGAAAATGATGAATACAAGGGCGAAAAGACACTTCAATATCGTTGGTTATGAATAAATTGCCGAAAGATAACACGGTAAAAATATATAATGATCAATGAATCCATGGCCATATTGACTTATTAATATCTCTGTGTGAGTATAAACACATACGCATACACATTCATCTACCAGCATGGACATACCCCCCCATATATATATATATATATATATATATATATATATATATATATATATATATATATATATATATATGGGGGTGTAACAGCAAAATTGTCCAAATCGTGTAACAGCATAATTATCCATCACTCAAAATATTTAATATCTAAAAAACCCTTAACTAATAGAGTTACTTTTTCCCTAGGTTTTCAGATAAGGTGTTTAGCCATCTTGACACTATTTTTCGTAAGAATCACTGAAAAACCTTTTGAGTTATTCAACTAAAAAGAAATCTTGTTAAAATTGTTTTGTGTCAGACCCATTGTCTTCCCAACTGGGCAATGGTGAGAGGGAAAAGATCATTTAATCCTTCAGTAATGGTATCAACATTCATACTCTAACTCCATCTTCAAAGTCCAATTCATCAAGAGATCAATTAGAAAAGATACAACCCAATTAATAAAACGTGTGCGAGAGAGGAGTTGCAGCTATGACAGTCCAAAGAACAGCGAAAAAAGACTTGAAAATGAAATCGTGCGTGAAACTGTGAGACAACTTGTTACTTCAGGACAGAAAGTTAGACGGTTAGAGAGGGCGAAGGTCATCTTGAATAAGATGGATAATGATCCTGATCCTAACATATATATTTGACCTTCCGATCCTTAGCTATGATTAATTAATGATGAACTTGTCATTTTTATTAACAAGAATCGTGATGAAATCGTTCATAAAAAAAAGATTTCATTACGATTCTTGTTAAACTTGGGGAGTAATTATATATTCTTATTGCTCAAAGTAGGACCGAATTGTGTTATAAAACCTCAGAGAATTCCAGTAAGATATCTTTAATCATTTCTAAGATACAACGGTTTAAACCTTGGACAATTTTTCTGTTACTCCAGGTATATATATATATATATATATATATATATATATATATATATATATATATATATATATAAGGAACAAATAGGAAACCTTTAGAAATTAAATATGGAGGAGAAAAGAAAAGAAAAATCTGGTATTTTAAAAAAAGATTGTGTTGTTTGTTTTTCATTGGTTACGTAGAACTGACGTGTATTTGTCGTGTCAGGTAGTTTTCTTGTGCATTTGTGTATCAATTCATAGACCAATGAAAATTTTACATACAAGAAAATATACATACAAGAACGCAACCTAACAAAACAAATGCACGTGAGGTCTACTTAACCTATTATAAACAAACAACACAGAAATAAAAAATTTTTTTCCTCATCCATATTACCTGACGAAGGTTAAATGAAAGCGAAATGCGTTAAATTTATAAAAGTTTGCTCTTTCTAACTTAGCATCCTTTCGTATTCCAATGTATATTTGGTCCCAATTCACCCACAGATCAAAATGAAACATATTTTTAGTTATATTATCTGACCCCCACCCATATATATATATATATATATATATATATATATAAAGAGAAAAGAGAAGCCGCAAACGTTTTTGGTTATAATGTACATTTCTTTAAATATTTTTTTAAGCGCTTCACCCCAAGCAAGGTGGGAAACCACTATCACGCAATGGGTTACAGAGAGTTGGAGCTAGAGCAAATAGGAGGAAGGGATGAATAGAAGGATAGGGGATAGGGATCATGGCATCTGGAGACGTCGATTGACATTACATTTGAATAGTTGGAGATTATAGCTATCAGGGAAACAGGATGAGGGGAGGGAGTTCTACAGGCGAGAGGTGCGAGACATGAAGCTACTGGATCAGAAGAGACGGCTATATTTAATAGTTTCGAAATTCATGAAGTTTGGGAATTTATTTTCTATATTTTCGCTACACGCTTTTCGGGTTTTGCGACCTTTATCAGAGTGGTTACTTCCACATATTATTTAAAGGAATTAATTTTTCCATATGTTTTCTGATGTTTAACCATTTTCTTTTCTGTGTAGTAGCAATCCAAATTTTCTTGGACTAGTGGAGAAAATATTATTCTGCTTAAGGGGTAATAAAACATTTAAGATTGTTCAGAGAAAGGGCGAAGGAAGGAGGTCTTAGTTCTTATCATTTCATGACCTCTGTATCTATTTACACCTATCTCCATTTTTGGGTATTCTGTATTTTTGTTTATTGTGTGTGCGTGTGTGTGTTTTTGCCAGTACACTCTGGTGCAAATTATTTGAAACAAAATGAATAATTATGTTATTTAATTTATTTGTATTTTTCTAAAGAAACATGACCTAGTGCACATGTTATGACTTCATAAATCCGCCTTTATTTTTTAGAAGCTCTTTGATGCGATTAGGTATGGAATCCACTAATTCGCAGCAGTCCTCATTGATTTTAGGGTTACGGTACCACACGTCTATAATGGACATCACGAGTTTCTCTTTTGTCGTACAGTCCATTTTACGATTGGCCACAGATTCTCTATTGGATTTAAATCAGGAAAGTTTCCGGGCCACTCTAGTATTTTGGTTTGCTCTTTGGTAAAAAATATCCACAAACTTTGAGGTATGGCATGGGGGAAAGATCTTGCTGAAAAAATACTGGATCCACCAGGAAGCCCCCCTTATTCAGCTCTGGAACGATTCTTCTTCTGAGAACTTCGTTGTACTATGGTCCTCGAATCATGCCTTCAACGACATGCAATATTCCAAGTCTGTAGTAACTAAAGCAGGCTCCAAAACATCTTTTTCAATGGATGTTTTATGAATTGATTAATGTGACACTCACTAAGTTTCTCTCCATTTGATCTGCGAACATACTGGGTTCATTGTTCTCGTCACTGAAAATAATTGTTCTCTGGTGTTCTTTTGTCCAATTTTTGTATTTCAGTACTCATTTGTAGCGTGATTTCCCTCATAAGTTTCTTTAGAAGTTGCTTTTCACAGGCCACCTTGTCTTGTGTCCAAACAGCCAGAAGCCTTCGCTTGACCGTTGAGGAGCTGACATTTATCCCTTTCACTTGTAAATCTCTTTTTATGGCGTCACTTGTCTTCCTAAGATCTTTCACACTCTCCTTGAACATGTATACGTCGTCTCTCAGCGTTGTTTTTCCCTTCCTTTCCTTTACGTTTTGGACTGATGGACCCAGCTTGTTTTTTCGTCTTGATGACGCGACTGACAGTTGAAAGGCTGACACCAAAAATATCCGCAATCTCTCTGTAAGACTTGGCAGTGTGTTCGTGCAGCGTTGCAATTTTCATACGTTTCATTGGAGCAACTTCCATCGCAGACAATGGCTGTAGGACAACTAATCGACAGTCAAGACATTAGTACACCGACGTGATAAAAATCTGATGCAATCACGGAAGACGTAATATTTTTCAAAGCCAAACAAATTTAAAATACACCCCGAAAATAGATCCATATTACTGCACATCACTGCAAATGACCTAACCTGAGGAAAAAAATAGAAATCGATTACGTACCCTGTCACTCCAGTGGGTCTAAAACTGACGGTATATGAAAGAAAGGAAACTAAAGTTGTTATTTGCTAATTTGTACAAGGATGTATTTGCTTACATATTCCTTTTCCATACATACATATACAGTTTTATTATAAGGAATTAGTATATATATATATATATATATATATATATATATATATATACACACTTCCTTTGGTGTGTAGGGTTCGTGTGTGTGTGTGTGGTCCATCTACTGTGTTTGTTTTTGCTAGTATGTGTATATATATATTCGTTCTCCATAGATATTTTTTTGTGTGTGTGATCGGCTATTATGTGTGTATGCTGTATGTTTATGTATGTGGGGTAATGATCTGTTTAATGCTGGTTGAAATTTGTCTATGAAGTTTTTTCGTGTATTTGTAGGTATAAAAGAAATTGTCTGTTTGATATATTGGCATAATTTTAAATTTACCTTGATTACATTTATAGATGTGTTGTGATACAAAGTGTTTTTCGTTGTTTGGTAATTTGATGGTGGTCTTATGAAAGGAAACTCTATTTAGTACTTGGCTGATGCCTATATAGGACTTGTTGCGTTTTGTGCATTGAGTGCATACATTACATTTCTCGGGTTCCAGTTTAAGTTTTTCTTTATTGTATGTTGTTTTGGGATTTTCAAAAGTGTTGGAGTTTCCTTCTATAATGATATCAAAAACACCACGACGTTGCGTTTTTTTTGGATTTTGTTGTTGGTCTAAAGGTATTTTTTTGCTAGTTCAAAACTTTTTTTTATTAGTGTTGCGGGGTAGCCTCGTTTTTTGAGTTTTATGCAGTTCTTATAGGCGGCTTTTTCGGAGGTGTTTGTCGGCCACTATAATGCAAATCCTACGTGCTAGGGAATAGAGTATGGAAGTAGCTTTTTGGGTGATGGATCTTGAAATGAAGATAATGTTGGGTGTCGGTACATTTGTGGTAGATATCTGTGATAATGTGATTGTTTCTATTTCTAATGTGTATATCTAAGAATGGCAGTTCATTAAAATTATAGTGTTGGGTGAATTTGATCTTCGGGTGTAAGTTTTGGAGTAGAGTGTGAAATTTGTTAATATCGCCCCATACGGATTTCCAGAAAATGAAATATCATCTAAGTATCGCTTGCAAGATTTAGTGAATTTTTTTTTTAATATTTTCCCCATATATTTGTTCTATCTTTTCATAGAGGTTTTTCGCTAGGTAAGTTAGTGTTAGGGTGGCATAGGTTGGTGCCATTTTCGTTCCTACTGCGGTACCTAGAATTTGGATATAGTTTTTGTTGTCAAATTCAAAAGTATTATTGTTCAGAATTAGGTCTATACTATCGATAATGAATTCCTTAGTGAATGTAGGATGTAGTATTTCTGGGTGTTTTTCAATCCCAAATAAGATTTCCTGTTTATTCATGGGGTATGTTGCTCTATAGGCTATTCATGTCAAACGTTGCCATAAGTGTTTCAGGATCTACTTTTTGTGATATGGTGCTAAGGAAATGGATATCGTCTCTGATGTAGCTTTTAATCTGTTTAGTAAAGGGTTGTAGTATGGTTTCTATTAAGTTACTGAGTCTGCAAGTTGGACAGGCTGGCCCTGCTACTATAGGTCTGAATGTAAGGTCACTGGGGTTTGGGATGTTAATACAATCAAATTTTTGTCTCTGGATAACTGCTTTCATTTGTGATTTTTGATAGTCCTTAGAAATTGCTTGTTTTGGGGATGAAGTTTATTAGGAAATCCTTTTCTTTTTTGTTAATATCTTATTATATGTTGTGCAGAGTTTTGTAATTTTTGATATAATATTTTTGTCTATGTCGATTAATTTATAGTTGTTCTTATCCCCTAGTGCTTCTAGAATTTTTGTTTTATAGTATATTTTGTCCATGATCACTATAGCGCTGCCTTTATCTGATTCTTTTATAATTATGTTGTTATTTTTCCGGATGCTCTCTAAGGATAGTCTTTGTCTGTATGTAAGTTTAATGAATGATTTGAATGTTTTTTGTAGGTTGATGTTCCAGACCTTTTCAAAAATATGTTTAGTTCAAAGTAATATTGTTTTTGTCTGGGAAGAACTTGGATTTATTTTTGACTAATTAGTCATCTGTAATATTTTCATTATTATTAAATGTGTCTGAGTTTGCGTTCAAATTATCTAAGTTTTTTAGGTCTATTATACTGCTTTTTGGATAAGGGCAGAATTTTAGTCCTAATTCCAATAAGTTGATTTCGTAGATAAGTTTATTATTTTGGGTTTTGTTTTATTTAAACTGGTCGTTTTGTTCTGACTGTGTTTTCTAAAAAATGATGATTGTTTCTTTCGGGTTTTCTAAGAGAGATTAGCCTCTCTCTCTCTCTCTCTCTCTCTCTCTCTCTCTCTCTCTCTCTCTCTCTCTCTGTGTGTGTGTGTGTGTGTAAGTTTTGTGTTTTCCAGACAGTGAGAATTTCTCTTGCTAAAGTTGGGGTTGCTATTTTTGGATGGCTTCATATAACTGTGTTTGTTTTTGTTATAAGGGGTGTTCCAAATGTTTCTAGATTTGTTGTTTTGTATGGGGTTAAGTATTGATTTGTGGAGAATTTTGATTGTATTCCTTGATATGTGCAGTGGTTGTTAGGTTTGTTCTGCTGTATTACGTGGTATCTGTAAGTGTTGGATTTGTATATATGTGTGTTCTGTCCTATGTCAGGCTGTGTTATGGTATAATGTAATGTTGTAAATGTTTGTTTGTGCGTTGTTAAATGTATTTTGGTAATTGTATTTGTTGTGTGTGTGTGTGTGTGTGTTTGTTTGTTTGTGGTAGTATATATTAGGGTTCTTACTTCAGTTGTGTGGTTTTCTTTGTATTTGCTGATGTCGCATGTAGTTGTTTTGTGTTGAGTATTGTGTTTTATTAGTTTATAGTTCCCTGATTTCTGTCAGTAATTTATTGTCAATCTCAGTGTATTTTTTCGTAAAGTGTTTTGTCTTCATGTATTGCTTGTGATATCATTAGTGAAGTAAACTGCTATACTTCTATACCCACAACAACATTCACAATAAAGAAAAACTTCTGCAACTCCAAACATTTGATTTATGCACTCATGTGCATAAAATCCCATATACGTATCAGCCAAAAACTAAACAACAGCAAAAAACAAAACAAAAAAAAACAAACCACTAGACAGACCACACACACACACGCGCGCGCGCGCACACACACACACACACACACAGACCTTATACACCGTAGGATGTGTGTGTATATAAACTAATTTCCTATAATAAAAGAATATATATGCATGGGGAAGGAATATGTATACACATACTAGCAAAAACACAAAAATGGAGGTTTAAAAATGTACAGAGGTCATAAAAGATAAGAAGAAAGACCCCCTTCCTTCGCCCTTTCTCTAATCAATCCTAACTGTTTTATTACAACTTAACCTTTTCCACAGTTTTCATCCGATTTCGATGAAATGTTTTTTGCTTGATAGATAATTTTTCAGCGCCGGTTTTGAGTCCAAATGACACATACCCCTTCTCTTGGCCAAGCATTCAATCTCTCTTAAGTGAGGTTACCTTTTCCGTTGCATAAAGCCTGCTAATACAGTTTTTTCATTTTTCATCTACGTTGCTTTCATTGTCGTTTATAGCCGTTTCCAATTTAAATTTTTTATTGTCCTGCCAGTTTTTGCATTGCATTCAGCGTAGTAATAAGTATGCTTGCTTTTTTATTACTCAACATTTATTTATCCAACTTTTCCTAAAGTTATTCGAGCTTAGTGATCCCTGTAGCTTTACAACGTTCTCTTCTGGTATTTGCCCACGAATTCCATTTGACCATTCATACTTGCCTAAGACATGCCACCAAAGAAAAGAACTTGCCTAGCTCGCAAAACCGCTGCCGACAGGCTGCCATGCGAATAAGAGAGAACGAATCGTCTTTAGAACGTTCAGTTCGCCTGTCTCAAAATGCCTCTCGGAATGCTTCAATCAGAGCCACTGAGTCCGAAGATCAACGTAGCCATCGGCTTTCCAGAAGAGCATATCTAAATGCTTTGCGCACGAGGCTGAAAATGAAGATCAAAGGACTCAACGGCTGAGGAAAAATAACTCTTCAGTTGCTGCTGTGCGTGAGGCTGAAACATGATTGAGAACGCAAAAACGGCCATTTTCAGGGCCACCTCCAATTGAATTTGTTAAACCCCCATTTGGGAACGAGCCTCAGTTGCACCCAATTGTTGTTACTCATATTGATTTTCGGGTGGGCTGATATTAAATTTAAACTGCTCCAATTGAACGCTAAAAATTCCCAGTAATCTGTTAAGTTATTTTATTTTATTACTTTTACAGTTTTGTCTTGTTAATGTGTTCGGCCCTTATATGCCATTATAAAAATGTTTGTGCATGCTAATAAGGTTGTATCAATTGATGTGCATTGTATTTCGTTAATGCTGTTCGAGTGTCCTATCTTCACGACTTTGTAGTGTTGTATCGTTTTTTATATTATTAACTAGAAGGCTTCGCCCACTCGCTATCACTTCGCAAAGTAAGATATATTAACCGCTTGAAATCTTTGAAACAAAAATTTTAAATTGGTTGTAAACATTAAAGAAAACATTTGTATTTATTCAGATAGACAAATATTAGTATTTTAGCCATTTTTAAACAAATGAAACATGGTGAAACTGAATGACATTTAACATGTGTTGATAGAAATAAAATACATGTATTTATATGAATGAATAAAATAATGGTGAAAAAATTGAAATCAAAATGAATTTTTTCTTAAATAATTCCATAAAATCATGGTGTTTAATTTTCAATCATCTGCTTTTTTAAGTGATTATTTTGCTAAAGGCTTAGAATAGTATCTTATCGAATATGACCTGTGATACTTTTATTTGTAACGATTAATGTTGAAGCATTTCGATATTCTTTAAAAGCAGAATATGACTTAAATACCAGGAATAAATTCACCGGTTAAATATATGTGTATTTCTTTACTCACTGTAAAAATGATGCGTCATCCAGATTATATTACGCTTGATACTGTTACATTTGTATCCATATGTTGTTGATCAACTGATAAAGCATTACTTAACTTTGATTTAGATGATAACATTTGATTCAATTATGTGTTTATTCATCATCATAAATGAATGAGTGGGTGATGTTCACCTACGTTTGGTTATGATATATATGCAATTCAAACGAGAAGGACTTTCTGAATCATGTGACAAACTGGATGGCATTAATTGTTTTTCTGTTTTATCCGGAGTGCAGAAATGGTTTGAAAATGAATGAGATTTATTTGTCAGTCATTGTTTTCGTAGTATTATACGTATATTCTAATTGAAATTGCTTGCACCATCCTGACGGAATGTGCACATGTTTTAGTTTTAAGGAGATATTATTTTTAAGATAATATTAATTCTACTAAAATATTCATTTTATACTGTTCATTTTCTTTAATGTCAACCATTCCATTTTGGAATGGGGGCATTAACGTCATAGGTAGAAATTTATAATTAATACCGAATTTTTATAAGCGTATAATTAATACTCGATATTTATAAGCCTATAACTAAAACTGACAGGATATTTTTAGAAACGTATAGATTTTATGATTAATAACGAATTTTACGGTGGGCATGAATGGGTTAAACATATAAGTTCTTTCTTAATTTATTCAGTAACTAGAAAAGACGAAATTCAAATAAATACGATGTTTGAACTTCAATGTCTTAGTTTTTTTTCTTGAGTGTGAGAGAATTTCAATGATAAATTAGTTCACACAAAACTATAAGCCTGTGGATTTGGGTAATCTTTGAACATTGTGGTCTGGTGAATCACAATCAAAGAAATACCAAATAACAGAAACCACATTAGCTAAGGACTATCAACAGCAGCAATAACTAAAATGGGTATCACAAGTAACTCATACGAGAAAGATGCCCTGATCACTTAAGTTGAATTTTCATGAGGATGGCTTCAATAGCTTTTATTTTGTTTGTATAAGTGTTTTCTTTTCTAGACATAAAGTATGGAAAAACTGTCCAAATGTTCTGTAGTGCTTTCGGCTATTTTATTAGTCATTATCTAGGATTGTTATTTTTCTTAACTGAATTTTATATATATTACTATAAACGTTATTTTTAGTGGGTACATAAATGGAGTCCATACACTATCACCCTGTCTGGCGATAGTGTACGGACTCCATTTTCGGCTGCACTGTCAAGATCCAAAGCAATACAGAGCTTTCTTTCAAGATCCAAAGCAATACATTTGGAACCGGCTTGGCTGCAGCAATTGCCAGAAAATTTGTAAGTGGCCAGGCCTTCTGTCTGGACATATTTCCATAGCCTTTTCTATGTTTGGTTTGATATGACCGCAAGGTAGCAGTGGTTTAAAATTAATTTTTCCGCGGCTGTCGAGCTCCATCTACACGAAGCAGTTGGTTATGAGGTGCCAGTTATCGCCTTCGCCCATTTTCTAGCTTGGAGTTGGAGGTTGTTGTCGGAGACTATTTGAGTCGCATACCACAGAAGTGTTTTCTAGACAGCCACGGCTATGGCAACTTTTGGAACATATTGTACGTATATAAACATTAGAACCCAATAGTTCTAGAACCCAATAGTTTTTTAATATATAAATCATTCGATAAATAATAATACTAGAAAGCAAGACAAATTACGAAATAGTCGCACATAAATAAACGAACACAAGCATCGAAATGTCTGTTAAACAGATACCAAAAATTGAAAATATAAATCGGGATTTAAGCCTAAAATACTCAAAGATTAGGAAGTCATTAAGATACAATGAAATAATTTATACTAGCTTTTTGACAGTACTAACACCGAAAGTGGTAAAAAATGAACAAGAGTAGAAAATACAAAGTTGATAACTATAATTTTATGTAAGAAAAAAAGAAAAAAAAATAACGTAAAAGTTAGACAAACGATCTTCAGTTTTGTTGTACATAAAATATGAGTGCAGAAAAACCGTAACCGGAAATTAAGTCCTATGGAAAAACGTCACAAATTTGGTTAAGGGAAAAGTCACATAAATAATCACAATTAATTTATGGTGGCCGATAATAAAGTCATCTATTTCTGTGGGGCACGATTTTGTAACAGAAATTCATAGTAAATCGATACAACCTCAAAAGACGTTTTCTAACAATACTACGGTCACTTATTTGATATATTTCATCGTAAGAGAGTCCCAGTGTACCATAAACCCTGACTTTATGTGAAGAAATCCTTAAGAAGGGTTATTAGAATTTAATTTGAGAACCACTACTACAAGTTCACGTTCTAACTTCTTTTCTGATTTTTGCCCCGACATACACCCATGCTTTCAAAACCGGCTCTCAAAGCTTTGATTCTCATCAGAGATAAGCATATATTTTCTGACGAACGAGAGAACTGGAAAATATAAAAACGAATTTGATCACCTCTGCCTTGACCATAGTGGGATAACGTTCACAACTTGTCGGCCATTGCTTTCAAAACCAGCTCCCAAATCTTTGATTCTTATCAGAGATAAGAATATCTTTTCTGACAAAGGGCTGGGAATATGCATAAGCCTTCTAATCTAGATAAATAGCGAGAATATGCACCTCTTTGGCAGTGAGTATTTGACATCGTCTCTGATAATATCAGCTCGGCGACAGTAGCAACTGTCATCTTCGGAACCTGTTTCAAGGAAGAAATCTACATGCTGGTCTCTAAAGAAAGAATGTCGACCCTTTACTAAAACTGCCCTAGATATGCTTCCTAGGACCTTGAAATTCCTGTCGTCGGCCTACGAACTCACTCACCTATAATCTATGTGAGTATTTACCCGTCAAGAACAGTTTACTTGCTTAAAGTACTTTTAGGCGCGCAGAGGAATATTGTGAGCAAGCCTTTAATATAAATACTTTTTCTTCCTTTAAGTGTCTTTCTCTCATATTTTGTATATATCCTTTTTTTTGTGTATGTAAATGAACATTTTCTGCTTCTATTGTTACACCCCAAGCAGGAGTTTGAGTCTTTATTCTTCCACCTAAAAGAAGTGAATTGTCTACTCTAAAAGTTCAAGCCATTTTTGCTTTTATCGATTCTGTCACCTTTAACCATAACACTTTCATGTAGGAAAGACGGAGCAAATTTCTCACAGAGTTTTTAGTACCAAATTGTAAGCACACCACAGAAATCGTATACAAAGGTAAATTAAGCCGTAAAAATAGTTTTCTAACAATGTTGCAGCCACATATTCAATATCTTTCATAGTTACGGCGTCCTAGTATCCCATAAGACTTGACTTGGAATTAAAATTTCAATTAAAAGTTCCTTGTATTTTCAATTTATGTATGCAACTGAGGTTTTGTCCATATTTGGGATAAGAGGCTGGGATTTTGTCCGGTGTTAGTTAACCTTATCCTTTCCCTTTTTATTCCTCGGTGACGTTTTTACCTGGATTCAGAACAACACGGCAACTAAATTATTATATCACATTTAAGCAATACTATTTTCAGTTAAAGTTCAAATCCGTTAATTTTTGAAGTTTTGAAAAAAAACGCAAGGTCTCTCATTAAGTTCAGAACATTATATATATATATATATATATATATATATATATATATATATATATATATATTAATTACTCAACTCCAGTTTAATGCAGTTGCATTTTACCCATTCGCTTTTATATATATATATATATATATATATATATATATATATATATATATATATATATATATATATATATATATATATATGTATACAAAAAAGGAATATATATATGTGTGCGTGTGTGTGTCTACGTATGAATGCATTTTAAATTTATTTATATTGTGCATATATGTATATTCGTATATATATATATATATATATATATATATATATATATATATATATATATATATATAATGCGATCCAAACAATTTACCTCATACAGATGATCATTTCGTCCATGGGAAAGTACTTTTTTCCTGAACTTATCAATGCAAATACATTTACTAAAATGAATAAATTCTCACGTTTATTCAGAGGAAATTTGAAAGGCAAAGGAAGGAAATAAAGAAAAAGGAAAGAATAAAAGGAGAGGGAGTAAAAATTGACCTATAATAGAAGAAGGAGTTATATAGATGGAGAGGAGTAAGGGATCTAAAGTGATTTTGGTGGAGTCGGTACAGATAAACTCGACGGCTGAAAATGGACAACCTGTCAACACACGTGCAAGGAAGAAGAATAAACAAAAAAAACCCTAAAAATTTCAGAGAGGAGTTTAAAATATTATAGAATGTAGTAAGAATTTAAAATTAATACCTTTATAAAAAGATGTTAATATTAATCCATTCAATACTACATCATTAACTATATAGTAAAAGTTACAGTAAAAAACTAAGTAAATTATTAATATATTAATTTCATTTAAATATAATCAATCTCCTTATATCAATATAATATTAATAATATTTCAAATATTAATTTATAATTTCAATTTTATCAAACTTATGCTAATTATTTAAAAATCTGTAAAGGATTAATTTTAAATTCAATATATAAACAAATTTAGTATTATAATAAGGTAGTCAACAAGAAATCAAAGGGAAGATAGAGAAATATAAAGGAATTAAAAAAACTCATAGGCTTAGTAATGTATATGAAAAATAGAGTTAATGGTGGAAAAACAATTAATTATGGAAGAAAATTCCACATATAGAAAACATGTAACAGGGAGAGAAATATTGAAATATAGAAGGAAATTCCATATCTCGAAAACAATTTCACATATAGAAAAAAAATGACATATAGGGAAGATGTCACAATAGAAAAATATCGTATATAAAAATATAAATGAAAGAGAGGAGTGCGAGGTTCAGCTGATACTATGTTGAAATTTGTTCCTGTGGTGACACTTAGAGTGTGGTGTTGAGTCTTAAAATTTAATGATTTTAATTTTCTAGGTGGATGTAATTTATGTCTGGAGGAGAAAATTAAAATCATTAAATTTAAGAATCAAGATATTCTACTAAACAAAAGGAATGAATTGGTAACCAAGTGTTGCCATAGGAAAAAATTCCAATTGACATAACATTATTTCAACCCCACACTCCAAGTGTCGCCACAGGAATATGTCTTCTATATAATAAATACTAATAATGATGAATGACTGTGTGACTGTGTCATACTTATTCAATTAAAGGGATACAACTCTCTAACTTTCAACAGGTTACGTTACAGAAATTTTTAAATTCCAACTTTTCATTACTGCGATTTTTTGTAAGATAACGATTTTTTAACTTGCAAATAAATTTGGGAATAATCGAAATTAATTGCGAAATCCAGCGAAGGTCACCCATGAAATAAAAATAATTGTTTGTACGGAAATTAAGGACCTCCTCACATCAAATTTTCTCTAAATTAAGTGGTGACAGAAGAGTTATCGTTGGATTTTTAAAAAGTAAGCTTAAATATTAATGGAATAGTTAAATGCAGCGATCACTTTTGAATTCTTCTGTAGTTTATTGTTGCCTATCACATACGGCAGCAATATGGCTCGTGAAAAGAAATCTCCACCAACGGAGGACCAGATTGCAATCAAAAGCGCCAACGGCTGCAGCAAGGAAAAGAAAGTCCTGTGCAAATGAAAACCCAGATTGAACAGCAGCCAGGAGATCATCCAATGTGGAGAATATGCAAAGACTTACCGACTCTCGAGCTCATGAACAAGAGCCTTCCGCTGGAGATAGGGCGGCTTTTAAGCTAGTTATTTGATAAAATAAACTCTTGGACGAACAGGAACGAGATTCTTTTCAAAACGACACTGAAAATTACAAGTAATTAAATAAATAAATAAATATTAAGTTTAGATTTTTTTTCTGTTGAATCTGAAAGAAAATAACATCAATTCAAAAAATATTTTTTGAGTTTTATTAAATTGTTTTTGGCAAAAATTGTTTTTGACCAAATTTTTCGTATGTTCATTATCGATATTACATAGGAAAAAAGTCATAATTAATTTAAGATGATTGATAATAAAATCATCTTTTATGTTTTTAGGTATTCTTCATGAATTTGTGTCCGTTGTGTTTGCAACAGAAATTCATAATAAATCGATCCAACATCTAAAAACGTTTTCTAACAAACGATCACATATTCGATATATTTTCTAAAAATGCTACAATCAAATATTCGATATCTTTCATAGTTAGGAAGTCTTAGTATCCCATAAGACACAAATTTATTCGAATAAAACCTTAAGAAGGATGTTTTTTAAAGTTTGCCCCAAAACGTAAATCAACCCAGATCGTATACGAAGATGAATTAAACAGTTAAAAACGTTTTCTAACAATGCTACGGTCACATATTCGATAATACATAGTTAGGAAGTCCTATTTATATTAGTTACTTTGAACCTTTTATTTCGCCCACTGTGGTAGATTGTTCTAGTATCACGTGCCATGCTTCTTCCGGATGTGAAAGTTATCTCCCTTTAACTCAACTTTCCAAGATTTTTTAAATCTAATTTTGGGATAAGACGCTTGGATATTGTCCGCTGGGGTTTTGCCTTCAGCGGGCTAACCTTATCCTGTTCCTTTTTTCCTATAACACTTTTTTCCTGTAATACTTTTTATTGAATCATTTTTATGTGGATTCGTCGAGTTTTAGCTTTCATAGCGGATAAAAGTATCCATTTTAATGGTACCTACTAAACACGTAATAAGTAAAATATTTTTAAAAAAATTGTGGTTTCTGTTTAGAAATGAAGGAAAAGGAATAGAAATAGAAGAAAAAAATGGAAAAGGTCACAAGACTTTGCCGAACCTTGAAAGGGAAAATAAATGAAATAAAACATTCTATCCGCCCGCTACAACACAAAACTATGTCGGGTGAGATTTAAATGGGTAATCGAGTGTAAGCTTGAGTGAAGCAGTTTCCAATTAGAGGAAAGGACGATAACACTGTTTAAATAGTATGACGATCAGCAGAAGGCGTTCATTTACCAATTGTTTCTGTCTGTTCATACATGTTACAAATTATTACGACTATCAGTATTGCTATTAGCTGTGTTGGCGCTTTAGTATTGAGACTAGTTTGATTAGTAACTATAAACTCTGCAACTATACAAACTTCATTATCGTGTCGTTATTTACATATTACGTATGTCAGCGATTATATACAGTTACGTAACAAAAACAGCTGTTCTCCAGCTGTTTCTAATCATGGGACAGATCCAATCCATTACAAATGGAATGGATAATCTCCAATATTGGTCTCCTTTGTAAACTCTCTTGCACTCCGTTAATCTTAAGATTGTGAAATGCAATCTTCCCATCTTTTCTTTAATGAAATCATTTTTATGTTTCTTCTTAATAATTTCCTTGCCATTTCATTCCATCTTCGTATTCCTCCCCTTATTTCTCATTGTCCAGATTCTCAGTCTAACTTCCGGCCAAAAAACGCTGTGGATTATGACGGGAAAACAGGCAAGTACATTTAGCACCAAACTGTGGTATAATATATGTTATGTGATCCACTTCTATGAAAGCAGATCTTCAAACGTTATTTAAAATATGAGGAAACTTCATAATCATATATTGTGCATTAATTCTTGGAAAAAAGTAATAAAGTCCCTTCTGAACCAACGGAATATTCTATTTGATAGATAAACAGCTAGCTCGATATATAGTTACAGCAAGAATGAGAGCATTACATAGCTTACATCCTATGTGTTTCTAAATAAACACCAAACAGACGCTGTATTTATAACAGTTAATTGAATAAGAACAACTAATTACTAATAATGAAGTTGACAAATTCCTTCATCGAATTTAATTTTTGAATTAATTTCTGACGTATCCTGTAGTATATTTTTTCTGCATTTTACATCAACTGTTAATATTCAGGATTCAATTCTTACCATACTTTAATAAAAAAAAATTTAAAAAGTAACCTATTAGACTGTTCGAGAAAAGGAAACATTGAATTTCCTCCACGAAACTTGATTGAAGCATTTTGACAGAAAACCTGGAATTTTAACACACATTACCCAATCCCTTTTTACTCCGACTGTTCCTCACCCATTTTAACCGACCCTTCCATTCTTCAGAGTCTCGCATTTCTGCCATTGTTCAGTATTTACAACTTCTTTATTTCATCGATTTACTCTTCAATTCTGTCTCTTTTTTATTTTTCATACTTGATTGTTTTTTTATCTCCAGTCATATAATTTAAACTTTTTCTTTAAATCTTTTCTGCCAAATTTTCTTTGTTTCTTGCCGCATTTTCTCAGCACTTTCGTCTTTCTCACTCTGTTTCCTTTGTAGTATTTCAATATTGCCTTTCTATTTTCACTTCTTATTTCTTTCTGCCTTGGTAGAAAAAAAAAACAAAAAAAAACTAACCTTTTCTATTTTCCTCTTATGTCCGATTTCCTATTTTTATTGTTGGATTTGTTCCTGTTTTTCTTGCTTCTGATGTTGCTGTCGTTGCAGGATTTCTATATATCTTTCTCTATTTCTTTAGTATCAGTAACATGAAAAACTCTTTAATCATTATAATTCTGATTTTCTTGCTTGTCTTCTTATCATTACCTCTACTCTTGTGTTTCCCCATTGACATTAACTGTTGGTTTTAACTTGAGATCAAGGGAACATAAATCACCTCCATATTTCACCATCCTCCTTCGTATCTTAGCTGTTTGGGGGGAAATTTGATAGGTGCTGATTTGACGGAATTAACCGTCTCACACGTTTTATGTATATCTTGTTTACGGTAACTAGATTTACTCGCTTGTTCTGAATAGGGTGATCATTTGGAATCCGTTTGAACAACTATGTCTTTATTCTCTAAGTTAGATTCTGATTCGTGCATTTACCATTTGTTTGTATGGTCAAAGCCTCTTCATTTGTACTAATTATCTACACTGGGGATTAAGTGAGAGCGAGTAACCGAAATTCATAAGCTTTTTATAAATATTCTGGCTGCTTTCAATAATGGCCTCATCCGGGTGATAACTGCTCTCGTCTTTTCCAGTTCATCTAGCCTCTATGAAAACTGGTACCTTCATGTTTCACAACATCTTTGTCTCTCTGGAAAATTTTGATAATTTCACCGTCTTTTAGATTTTCTTTAAGGTCTACCGAAACAGAGAAACACTCTACCTTACAATTTTTCTTCTTGTATTACTAGATACTGACCTGGATGATATGCTGGAATAAAAACAAAAAATCCAACAACATTTTATATTTCCTTCTAGAGGACAGATGCTACTCTAGGTAACTCTACTATTGGTCTGTGTAATCCAAGTGCTCACGACCTCTCACTTTATAAGACTATTATAATTTTTTCCAATTTTTTTTAGAAAACTAATGAATGCATTTGCGGAACTATTTACAAGATTAATGTGCAGGACGTTTCACATATGTATAAATAATCGAATCGACTAAACGATGTACTAACGGTTTTATAAATTTTACCAGATTTTTAAAGTTTCACATTATCGTCCAAGAAGCAGTAATTAAAATTGTAACTGCAGAACTTGCACAAAGTTTACGAAGACAAATGTTTGAAACAAAAACTGTTGTTGCAATGGCGATAAAATTATAAAAACAATATTTATGTGAAATATATACTCAATATTCTGAAAATAGGTTTTGAAGTCCTACATCCATTGTTTTTGTGAGCTGTTATATTTCTTTCTATGAAACGGAATAGCATCAAGAATAACCAAAGTTCACATTTAGTCTACCAAGTTAAACCTTCCTCTTCAGAATGATTCACAAGTTTTCAATTACCTTATGTCGAAATATGAATACATCTCTACACCCCCTATATAGATGGAGGTGTAGAGATGTATTCACACCTTGGGGTTAAATAGCAAGACAAACTGGACTGTTTAGCCTCGGTTCACAACCTGTTTAGAAGAAATACAATTCTTAATTCAAAATCCTACGTAAGCACATGCAACATACCCATAGAAATGATTTAGGAGTTCAAAAACAGCATCAGTGCCCTATTGTGAACTGGATGATCTTGACTGCGCTCGATGAGGTAGGCTAGTTTATGTGAAGTCAATTTAGTGTAGACTAACTGCAAAGATTAGAGTATGTCTATATTTTTATTCTATGTTTTATATTATTGCGCTTATAAACAATTATTTAGATTAAAATATGTTCAGTCGTGCATCACACCTTTGAGTGCCATCGAAATTTAGAGAAATTATGTATTTAAAGTTTTCAATCACTTATAACTTCGTTTTAGCATCAAAATAATATAACTGATTCTTTCCATATCTCAAAATCAACATACAAAGACGTACTTTTGCACAATGTTTGTTTATATCTTCCATTGAGCTTATGGTGTTCTTTGATTTACTTGATCATTTTTGCAGGATCTCTGGAGTGAAAAGGGAGTGTAAATTAATCACATAATTTTGATATTTTTAACCAAATATTTGTTCGAGTAAATTTTGACATTTAGTCTATATATTGAGCATCCAAACCAGGAAGAAGAAAAATTCAGTAATTAATTAATGAAAGCATTAGTGTACCTTCAGAAATATATTAGGGGATACATAAACAATACATGTACATCATACGTATAATAGGCCTATTATACGTATGATGTACATGTATTGTTTATGTATCCCCTAATATATTTCTGAAGGTACACTAAAGCTTTCATTATGAACATGATTAGAGAAAGATCCCATCATTATTACATATGAAATTTCGGGCAATATATTTCATTCTTTTGCACTTGAACCCAAAGATCCGTGCAAATTCATTCCCGGTCACTGTTCAAAGATTTGACAACAAACGACGTCATAATACAAACGACGCCGAAACCTGCGTGTCGCGGTTGCTTAACGGCTTTGTTTAATAAAAGGGATAACGTCGTTCTGCAATCAGCCACAGCAGGAAACAGAATGCTGCTTTGGATTGGAGGTTTTAGTGTGAACGGTTCGCGGCCGGCAGCTGAAAGAATTAGCTTCAGGCAAATTGTCTTATGGATTACAGAACGAAATAACTTTTGATTACGGAGAAAATAGACAAGTCTGCTATAATATATATATATATATATATATATATATATATATATATATATATATATATATATGAACATTTCTCCGATTTAACCAGTAGAGAAGACAATATTTATGAATAAAAAATGACAATAGGAAAACTGGTAATTGCTGATAAAGTCCACATTGGACGAAACGCGTCAGCAATTACCAGTTTTCCTATTGTCATTTTTTATTCATATATATATATATATATATATATATATATATATATATATATGTGTGTGTGTGTGTGTGTGTGTGTGTGTGTGTGTGTGTGTGTGTGTGTGTGTGTGTGTGTGTGTGATATCATCAAGAGGGATTCCTTTTTCAGAAATGAAAGCAAAAATTGCTACCCCGGTTTTAAAATATTTGACAAAAACATCCGATTCAAACGAAATTTGCGGTACTTATTAGATATTTCGTTTGTTCTATTTAAGTTATATAATGAAAAGTCACTGTTCATAGGAAATAATTCTGAATTCTATCGGAAGTGTAATATGATATATTAATAATTAGGTACCTCCCCCGAAACGTGATATCTAAGGTTTAAAATTAATTTTTAAAAATGAAAAGTCTTCCTTGAAGATTTTATATTAGTTTTACTTTCAAGCCAATAGATTAAATTTTATATTTCCAATAAGCAAAATACAGTTTCCTGTATTTTAAAAGTAACTTAAATTGACTGGAAGGAGATTTCGTTTTGAAATTAAAAAAATCGATTATTTTACCGCCATTTTTAGCCGTCTGTCATCACGATGTAATTTTCGTTATTAAAAATTTTCAATAATAAAATATACTTTTCTGGAACTTTATTTGAGGGATATTAACTGATTTAAAGTTTAATTAATCTGTTTTGAAACAAATACTATTTAATTTAAGTTTAAAATATCACAGATATGCATTTTTAAACATGGCGATAACTGTTTCTTTAAAGTGTTGACAGCTTGACTGACAAACGGAAGTGTAACTAATTTATTTCTACGGTGGGTATATCTGAAAGAATTAATTGAGAAATATAACGTGAGTGCTTTTTTATACAAGTTTTAACTATCCACTAACCTGAAACATTTAGAAAAAATATTCTCTGTAATTTAATGTTTTATTGAATTTTAGTTTGGCTTATATTTATCTCACTTATTTTCTGAAAAATGTCGTGTATGGATGTCCGTATTTACAAAATCGTCATATATTATACACACACGAGAAAAATTCTTTTAAATATTGGGCTTAATAAATTGTAATAAGCTTTTATATTTACGATTAGTAAATATAATTTTTACTTAATCAGCTATATTTTACTATAGCAGCTACCCGGAATAAATTAAGACGGAATTTTAAAAGATTTAAAATTTTATAAATTATTGCAATTAAAATGTTTAAAAAGATGGAAATATTTCTTGTAAAAATTTAAAACAACAATATTCATAATATATCTTATTCATAAAAGCAATTAAAATATCTTCTATTTAATTAATGTCTTAATTTTATTGCATTTTTCTTTCACGCTTCGGAGCAGATTTTCGATAACTGGGGATCCAGTTTTGAAAAGAAAATTGATGATTTAAACTCTCCAAGGAGTTCTTCGTAGAATTAATCTAAACAAGAAGCATACAAGAACCAATCTATCTAAATGTCATGAATTAAATAAGTAGTAGGCAACAGATCTATAATAAAAATGATTTTACCCTGATTTTCTAAAAAAGACACATTTCTGAAATAATTTAATTAATTTGTGAATAAGTCCTGAACGTTTCATTAAAATTCGACAATTAAAATTTCCTATACTAATCTTAGGTCCCTCCGATGACACAAGAAAAAACAAGATTTTTAACCAGAAATTTAAACTTTTGGTTAAAATTTAATGAAGGAAGAAGTTATTTAAAATTGCGTTTTTTAGAAGTTCGTGGCGGTACCTAAACAGTGTTGGGTGATTGAAAAGTAACTCTCCATTTTAAAATACTTATAATTTATTCATTAACTATATTTTTTACAAGAAATGGATATGTGAGGAAAGCCTTTAGCATCAGATTTTATTTAAGATTCGATATGGGCACCAGATTTTGCTACCAGCTTCTCGAGTCGCCCAGCAATCGCGTCGACTGATTTCACCAGGAACTCTTGTGGTATGGAAAACATAACTTCTTGTATTCGTCATTTAAGTTCTTCCAAAGTCTTGGTTTGGTATAGTAGACTTGCTCTTTTAACCAAACCCCAAAGAAAAAAGTCACAGGGTCTTAAGCCAGGACTCCTGGCTGGTCGCTCATACATAAAATAGGGGTTACTTTTCAATCACCATATATATATATATATATATATATATATATATATATATATATACTTTTATACTTAAAAAAACTTATTTTAGTGGATAATCGTATTTGAGTAGATGTTTCGTTTATTTATTAAAGAGTGCATTTATTTATTTTCGTCTACCGTATTAAAGAAATCTTATTAAACAAAAATTTGCGCTCTCCGACAGGATTCAAACCTACGTTCCCCTATCAGAAACTGTCATTAGATCTGACGTGTTTTAACTTCTTGGCTACAGAGTGCATCGATGACCAAACAGATAAAAATATGCGTTCTCTCAGGAAATCGTTCAGTCCTTTAATATTATCATATATTTCTCTTTCTCTTATGAGAACGCCCTTTGCTTGGATAATTGTTCCACTTTTGTAGACAGTTTTCAAAGTTTTTTATGATCTCTATCTTTACTCCTTTGCTTTTTTATCACACATGATCTGAAATATCTCTTTCAACGCTAAGTTTAGATTTTGAAAAAGTCAAAAGTTGCCAAATTTGGATAGTAGTGGAGCTGATGTGATGTTTTAGCAAAAGAGCACTGTACAAGACAGGAAGAATGGTCCACCGCGTTGTCATGAGGAATAAGACGGTAACAGAATACAAACTTACGCAATGGTGTCTTAACGTTGACTGAGTATCTGGGTATGCAAGATCAATATAGTTTCATTTGAGTAGTTACCAAGTTACATCCTTACTGCACAATCAGTTCTTGAGATATTCAAATAGATGTTTATATGCATATATATTTGTTTGCAATTTCTCTATCTTGTATCTTTAGAAGAGCTACGACAATTTTAAGAGGGTAGAGTTGTATATATATATATATATATATATATATATATATATATATATATATATATATGTGTGTGTGTGTGTGTGTGTGAAAAGTGTGTGTATATAAATATAAATAAATATATATATATATATAATTATTTATATATTATATACGCGGTACTTATTAGAAAGCGCTCAATATCAGAGATAGAGCTAACATATAACTCACATCTAACCAACCAAATATGTTAACAAACTCACATCTATCCAACGATATATATATATATATATATATATATATATATATATATATATATATATATATATATATATATATACACTGTTAAAGCTTGTTGAAACCGTAATAATTTTCGTCCTAAAGAATGAACATTATTATGAATACAACAAGCTTAATTTTTTTTTAAGCATTATTTTTGCAATTAATTATTAATTCAGATATGGGGATTGGCCAATACACCGTTTTGTCTTGTAATCAGATTAATTTTCTGAATTTATTGAAGCCTAACATTTGTTATTTATTTGCCTAAAAATTGAAGTTTAATTTTGTATGAATTAAGATGAACGCAAATATTATAATTTAAGTATATAAATATTTTTGGTGGTTTTCGCTGCGATTAAAGTTGCAGGCTGATCTATACCTGTACATATATTCATATGAATAAACATTATTCATATCATTTTTTACAATTATTAGCACTGTTTTAGCTATTAAAAAGAGAAACATTAAAATTATTTAGAAGTGAATTCAAACAAGAAGATTACTGAATTATTATTCATTGTAATCACTGTTTTCTTTTGTGTTTGACAGTTACTTGCTTACATAAATTGTTGATTGTTTTAATTGCTGCTTCTAATTTCCTTAATGTTGGGTCTTGTAAGTTATCAAATTAAATTATAAACATAGGCAATGTTCTCATGTTTCACATTTACTCAATGTAATTACAAGTTTTATTTTGTAAGAAAATCTTGTTTTCCTAATACCTCATCTGTTTTTATAGACCCTTGTCGGTTGCGCAGTTCATACTAGAACACCTTTCCCACTCAATCATAACTATTTCTGAAATGCAGGGCACATTTACTACTATGGTGTATTATGATAGACAATCACATAACTGACGCTGCTTAGTCGACATTTACCGTCTACAGCGGTTTTATTTTTGTTTGTTCTTATAAAATTATAAATTATTTTTGGCTAGATAGAAATTCAATTAATATTTTCAAATGTACTCTTTGCAACTAGTTTTCTGATTAAACTAATGTCCTTTTATCAATTTTGCTGAAACTGCCAATTGTAATGGCCAGTATTTCAGTACTTTGTCTAGTAAAGTCATGAAGTCTGTTTAAAAAAAGGAACAGAACCCTCAACGTTAAACAGTCATCTTCTTTGCTTTTTCATCTCTAAGCACAGACAATGTAAACTTTATATATATATATATATATATATATATATATATATATATATATATATATATATATATATATTAGTGCTCATATATAAATACACGACGATGTTTGTGTGTGTATTTGTATGTGTATCTGCTGAGATATGTCCAAATATGGTTGTGACAAATGTATTTCAGTTCATGTTTGTCCACATAATTACATATACATAAGCGTCGACATACTGAAGGCATTGTAATTTGTGTGTACCTTTTATTTCCCGACTCGGACATCCGTTGAAGAACTTTCTAGGAATAAATCCCTTTCCTACGAAGTAATTAAATATTTAAGTAAATCTTTTCAAATCGTCCTCTTAAGAAGATTAGACATTTCAGACGTTATTTTTGCGTGATTTTATCTCTCTGTTTGTCCAGCTTTAATCTAATCTGGGTGAACCTTCCTCCGTATGGGATTTTATTAGTATATTCTACACAGACTATGATTACGTATTCTTTTGTAACATGCAAGGGTTACGGATGCGTACAGTCGTTTGAACATCATTGTATTTCATTGTTCCTTTCTTGGAATAATGAAATGATTCCTCCTTTTTCTATCAATTAAGCTAACATTTATATGAAAAGCTTTCAGAAAATCTCAAAATTGAAATCTTGAGAGTTTAGCATTCAAATAAATTACTCCATTAAATCGAATTACTCCATTTAATCCAATTGTGAATTGTTGAAATTTAGTTACATATGTTATTTAGTTAGAAAAAGACAAATAGAAAATACTTTAAAGAAATTTATTAATTTTTTAGAAGACTTCCTCTTAATAAACTCAGTGAAGGTGAGAGAATTAGGCTGTCTTGCTTTGTCTTACAATATTGAGCAAATTAAGCTAACATTGTTAGATTTAATATTCAAATCAATGAATTGATAATAAAATTAGTATTTTAGTATTAAAAAAATATATCAATTGGTTAATTGATATATTTTTTAATCGAATTCACCCCATGTAAAGCAGTAAAGACAATGAGATACAAGGGGCTACTGGGTGTGAGTGAATTAGAAAACACAAGCATTACTAAGAAGCGAGAACAATAGAAGTGTAATCAGTAAGACAGTAGATAGCGATTGACATTGCCTTTATATTTCTGAAGATCAAGCTTGTTTGAAAAGTATGTAGTTAGAAGAGAGTTCCACATGCGAGAAATGCAAGTGAAAAAATGTTAGCATAGAACTAACATTAGCCAACTGTAAACTGATGGGACTTTGTTGTTAATCTAGTACTCCGCTTACATTTATAAATCTCGGTACCATGGCAAAGAGCTCATCCGAACAATTACCATGAAAGTATTTATAGAAATGTCACAGGGAAGGAACTTTACGGCAATGGGAAAGTCGCTGAAGCCGAGACACCAGGTCAGGGCCAATAATATTGCTGATTCGTCTTTTGATTTTATCAAGAGTTTCTAAATATATAGCAGGAGCACCAGACCATATGTGGCAACAATATTCGAAGCATGGATGAATGGTAAACATATAGATATGTAAGATGAATTCAGAAGAGAAAAACGTCAAGCAAGAAATAATGAACCAAATTTCTTAGCAGCAGACCTAACAATGGATTCAACTTCATGTTAATTTCCACTTCATGTTAGCCGAGAATGTTAGCCCAAGAAGGCGCAACGAGTCACTCTCCTGGAGGTTAGCTTTAATCGTAACGATGGAAGGCAGAAAGGGCTTTTCAAATGATTAATAGAGAGTAGTTTTGTTTTGGAGAAGTTAAAATTAACAACTCATCTTTTGCACTAGTTAACAACAGACTAAGTATTTATTTTTAAATCAGTCGCCAATTTTACCTTAGCGAAATAATCGGATTTACTATCGAGACAGGATTAAAAGTTTATTTCATTAATATAGATACCAAGTTGAGAACTGATTCCATCAGGAAGTTCATTGATGAAAGAACAAAGTAGGGTCCAGTATAGAGCCCTGGGGTACTACCGCATTAGTACAAAAGGATCTAGAAGAGTAGCCGTTCAGGATTACTTTCATTTCACGATTAGATCAGGAAGACTGACTCAGAGAGATTTAAACTTTTCAGCTTATGAAGAAGGTCAGTATGCCAAACCTTTCGAAAGCTTTCGACATATTCAAAGCAACAGTCCGAGCTCATCATTCTTATCTAAAGCTTGATAGACTCTCGCTGTAACAATCGTTAATACAACGACAGTTAATCTTGAGAAGCGAAAGCTTGTCTGAAAAACGTCTCTACAATGAGATGAATAATCAAATCAGCGTTGATTAGGGATTCTAGTAGATTACCAAAAAGCGCTAGAAGGTTAATAGGTCGACTTTGTAAAATTTTCAGAATAGACTTTTATTTTTATGTGCAAGATATATGAGTATTGGTAATACATTTTTTTCGAAGTGTCGTGTTTTATGTAAATAAATTAAGTGTAACAATTAAAAACAGGATATATATATATATATATATATATATATATATATATATATATGTGTGTGTGTGTGTGTGCGTGTGTGTGTGTGTGCGTGTGTCTGTAATAGAGTATATAAAAAATGACATTCTCTATGCTTCAATTATTGTTTTCAGTAACTCTTCTGCTTTTCGAATTTAACATTAATTTATATTAATATTTACTTTATATAACATTCATTGCCGCAGTTTCTATTGCATCACAGAGATATCTGATGAATAGCCTTTTACATCTTTTTTTACATCTTTTTTAAAGATGATCCAAAAGTTTTCTATTTAATTAATATCTAGAGATTAGTGGCCTTTTCTTTAATTGTTTTAGGATATATATATATATATATATATATATATATATATGTTTGTGTATATATTTGTGTGCGTGATTAAACATGTTATCCATTTAATCTAAATTATGTGCATGGTATAAATACTAGTCGTAATATTTTACACAGTGACTCATAGTGTATATATGTGAATGTATTGTATAGATGCATCACCCTGGCTTAAACAAAGAGTGCAGTTACTTGCGAGACGCCCACTAAGCATTCAAGGCAGTATTTTATGCCTGAATAGAGATAGTTTTTAATCTAGAAAGAGCAAATTGTTGGATTTATTTTACATTTAAATAATTGTTATATATAAAGATTATACAAATGAGTAATCTCCACAGATAAAAATCAAAACCACAATTTATTTTGCCTGTTTTTATGATATAATTTTGTATCTTAATATTTTTGTCCAAGTTAAGTTATACACACACTTCTCTCTCTCTCTCTCTCTCTCTCTCTCTCTCTCTCTCTCTCTATATATATATATATATATATATATATATATATATATATATAGATAGATAGATAGATAGATAGATAGATATGAAGAAATATGGTCTTAAGGTGTACTATATTTATATCAGAGATAGAGTGTGTAAATATAAAAGTGAACATAGAAGTCAACACATATATAATATGCATCTGTGTGTGTACACACCAGTTTACATATATACATGCATAAGTATATATTTGTATATACATGTATAATTTCTTTCAGCTTTTGTCAATAACCCCTTTCCACCTACACATAAGCTTCAGTGTAAATTATTAACGCTGAAAAATTGTCTTCTTTCCTGTTTTCTGTAAAATCAAAACAGAAAATTAAAAACATATTTGATGACAAAAAAAAAAAGACAAATATACTTGGTGATTTGCCAAATATCAATTAAATACTGAGTTTTGAATTCTTCCATCTTGAAACATTGAATTTTTATCGAAACCTCTTTTTATTCTATGATTCTATCCTATGTCTATTTCTGTAATTCTACTTTACATGCCATCTTTTCTTAACAGTAATTTTCCATTTTTTTTATTCAGTGTTGAATGAATGAATCAAGAATTTTATTTTGCTTAGGGTTTCACATAACTAAAACATTTAATCAATTTTATATGGATACCTTCGTGTATATAAAGATAGTTTCATTTGTATTTTACTTATCAATTTATCTCAAAACCTCATTATAATAAATTAGTTTCAAAACTTTTATTTTATTTTTATAAATTAGATACGTCATATGCTTCTTAAAAATTTCGATAGACTCTTGGTCAATTAATTTCATTTTATTTTGCAAATCGCACTGAAACCTGGGGTTAGAAGCCTGACTTCCTTAAATAGCATTTTGAATTTTATCCGCATCTGTTATAAATTCATTTTTCGTATATATATATATATATATATATATATATATATATATATATATATATATTATCGATAACTGTACCCACAGAAAAGGAACAAGTTGGTAGGATGTATATTATTGAATACCCTAAATGAGTTTATTGACCCCAGTAACCATGGCCTATATAGGGATGGCGGTTTAATTATCGTCGATAACTGTACCCCCCAGAAAAGGAGAGATCATCCATAAGAAGTTACACTGGATGTTTAATAAATTTGGATTCAAGTTGGATTTACAAACCAACTTAACTTGCATCAACTTGAAATGGCACCATTTCCCCGTTTAGGAAAAGTAACCAACAGCCCTGTTGTACTGACGTAGGTCCCAACCACCCAAAACATGTCTTTAAACAAATCCCCAACAGAATCACTTTTAGGTTATCCACAAATTCATCCAACGCTAGTATCTTTAACCAATATAACCATGATTACGAGATAGCATTGAGAAAAAGTTGATACAAAAGCCAACTAATATATGTGAATTCGTCGCAAAGAGCTTGAAACCCAGGGTCATATACTCACATCTATCCAAATAATATGTTAGCTCTATCACTGATATTGAGCGCTTTCCAATAAGTACCGTGCATATATATGTAAATAATATATATATAAATTGTATACACACATACACAAATATATATATATATATATATATATATATATATATATATATATATATATATATATATATATATATACTGCGTGCCAAATTATTATCGAGATAACTTTTTTTAATATTTCAAAACCGTCCAATCAATTCCCACAAAATTTCACACAATGTTGGCAACACTGACCTGCGCAATCACTGAAATTCTCGTACTGATCTGCGCAATGTAAACAAACTGGCGCCATATTTGTTATCAGCACGGTTATTTGAAATGGACCTCCAATCGGTTGTTAATTGGGGCAAGAATCGGCTGGTCAACTTTAACGCCTCAAAAACTAAACTACTCTCTATTAATCACCATAGAGATCCAGTATATCCAGGCAGTTGCAGTGTTGAAAGATTCCATACTGCAGAAGTTTGTTCTAATGCCACGGATGTTGGAGAATGAAATGTTGAGGAGTTTAGGTGATTTTTGAGGGGCTGGTTTAGGATTACTTTTTTGGTCTTTGTAAGTCATCATGTGGAATTTTTGTTGGAAGATGAGAAGGCCGGAAGTAAAAGAAGCAGACAGTTATCGACCGTGACGTGGGCAGAGAGGAGTTGGCACACCTGCATCATAATGTGATCTCAGGGTTTCCCACCGGAGATGACTGCAGGGACACCTTTCCATGCGCAACATGGCACTACAAACACCCCGGTATTATACAACTGTTGATCAGAGCGGTCGCTCAAGACGCTACGCAAGAGTTAGGGCTCCTAACTACCAGTCAGAAACAGCAACCAGAGAACTGTCAACCGTGTACCCTCAGAATGAAGAGGTGATGCCACAGACTGCACACATCACGGGAGAAATAGAGCTGCACTAATACAGAGGCCAGAGAGAAAGAGAGAGAGAGAGAGAGAGAGTACCGGGAACCCTTTCCTAAACAAGAAACAAGGCGTAAGCCTCTACTCATGTCCAAGAGAAGGAGGAGGAGTGTTGACCAGGTGGTAGGAAAGCCTACCTACTCCTATTACATATAACACATACAACAACAACAAAAACAGAGGAAACGATGAGAGGGGGAGGTAATTTGAAAAGAGTCCTGGCTGACACTTGGATTTTACCCTTTCGCAACATTAAGTTTTAGTATAAGTCCCATTGTCTATATATATATATATATATATATATATATATATATATATGTGTGTGTGTGTGTGTGTGTGTGTGTGTGTGTGTGTGTGTGTGTGTGTGCGTGTGCGTGTTTGTGTGTGGGTCTATAACAAATGATCATATCTTTTTTTCCCTTTCTCTTTATCATTTTTCTTTTCTACTCTTTCTCTGTCCATTAAGATATTTCGGTAAAGTCGTGATTTCGGAGCCTCATTAAAAAAAAAACAAAATGGAAAGAAACACAAGCGCAGCTGGTTCTCTTTGCCTAAATGTTTCAACGCTTATGCAGAAAGGTTATTTGTGCTTTCTGATTTCGACCTGATGAACTTGTCTAATTTGTGACCAGTTTAAGAAAAAGAGAAAAAAGTGGGAAACAGTTGGTCATCGTCCTGATTTTTAAAGTAATCTGTCTTTTAAGCAACAGCATATGCTCACACGGTCGTGTACATATACGTTTTAGATTAAGTGTTCGAATATATTTCACGAACATATAAACATATCCCTCGTCTAATAAATATACATATACATGATCACTTGAGTATGCCTGTATGTATATACGTTACCTATATTTGGAAATATTTTATGCAAATAAGCATATATGTATGCAGAAAATATACAAGTACAGTAGTGCTGATATGTTTTCTTCCTGGTAAAGAATGGATTCCAAATGTATTGTTTAAGAAGTGGGTTGTCCTGAGAAGTTTTCAATAATCCACACGTACATACACATACACACGAGTAAGAGTGCAGAAACATACTACACCCTCATTTGCATATCTGCACATACATTTAGGAATGGTCTCCTAGAACAAAAAGAAGTATGTATAGTGATAGAAATTGAAGGGAAATGAAAGTAATTCCAAATAATTACAATTTAAGTAACGAAAACAAGTGAAGGCTAATTTTGCTGAGATGTCGTTGTTTACTCAGAACATACACAGATAATTATAAATTCTCTTATCATTTCTGATTACTGATACATGTTTATTTTTAGTAAAAATGATGTAATCTTCAGATCAGCTAGAAATAATACATTAAATGAACAGCTACAAATCTGTATTCAAATTCAAATTTTCCATTTTTCTTTTCCTTCAGTTTCTCTCGTTGTCTCCCTGTGTATATATATATATTTCTATTTCTTAGCCAACATATTTGGATTATTTCAAACGTTATATTTAGTGGATAGGCGTATTTAAGTAGATCGTCCCCACCTTTTTTAAAGTGTTTATTTCGTTTACCGGCCTGCACACACGAGGAAATTTAATAAATTGAATGTACCCTTCTAGGGGTACGTTTTCTTTTTTCACATTAATTTGGCTCATAATTTATTTTCGTTTCAGACTTTTACGCCTCTTTAACCGATATTTATAATTCTTAAAGTCCCTTTTAAAATGATTATCGAATTTTTCAGAGTTCTTTGTATAGAAATGTTCATTATAATCCTTATTTGCATAAATACTCACATGTATGTTTACATATATGTGTGTTTATATATTGATATGTGTGCGTTAATGCCAAATGAAACAACACCAATAATACTAATTATAACCATTCATATCTACAGCTATAATGATCAGAGCAATTATACTTTTGACAATATTATAAAATCATAATGCCCATAATGATGATGTTTCTAACAAAATAATATCAAGAATAACTGCGAAAATATGGAATATTAACGAAAAGCGCGTGCCCATCATCAAAGGAGCCTTTATTTGCAACTGCATCAAAGACATTTGTAAAGAAAGTGCGTTTTTAGAGATGCAAAGGTATATTGAGGGCTACGAAGACGTAGTCTATAAGAATTTTGAGAAGATTTGCCAGATACGAGATTTCTAGTCACTAGATCTTGAAGGATAACCGAACAAAAACACGTGGATGAGGATGGCCATAATAATAAAATGATACAGGAAATAGATTTTTTTAACTAGTACAGAAATCAATGACCAGTGTTGAAGATATGAAAAGTCGTTCTAGAATTTGGTCCCTGTCAATCAATACTAGGTATCTCCCAAAACTTCGTATACCTAAGGTTTAAATGTATTTTTCATTAAGGAAAATCCATTTTGAAGTTTTCTCCCACCTTCAATTGAAATCTAAAGGATTAAATTTTGTCATTCCAGAAAAAAATACTGTGTAGTATTTCAAATAGAAATTATAATGATTTTTAGTCGATTCATCCAAAAAAACAATCGAAACGGCCATTTTAAACTTTTTTAGAGAAATGTAAACAAAACTTAATTTTCGGTTTTAAAAATCCCTCAAAAATAAAATATACATTTCTGAAACGTTACTTTCATAAAATTAGCAAATTTAAAGTTAAATTAATCTGTTCTGAAACAAATATCACTTACCTATAGTACAAAATTTTCTAAACAAACATGTCTTGACCTCGAGGTCTTGTTATTCTCACGTCTCCATCGATAATTTGATGGCCGAATGTGTTGACAGGTTTAGTATAGTGCCCCAGACGTAAATTTACGAATTCTAAATAGGAAAGATTTTTTTGTTTCTTATAATAATTTAAAATACTATAAAAAAAAACTTCTTACATTACTCAGTTACTTCTATACTGCTATTTCATTATTTAATAGCTAAGATAATTATAAATAATTTTATTAATTATTAATATTACATTAGGTTATTACATTTTTAATTTAATAACTGACATAATTAGAATTATTATTATATTAATAATAAAATTATCGCGCTCAGTTATTAAATGTTTAAATTGATAAATGAGATAATAAAATAATCTCAATTTAAGTTTTAATTTAATAACGGAGAGTGAGATAATTTAATAACTATTTCACTCTCAATTATTAAATTTTTAAATTGATAGCTGAGATAATATAATAATTTTTAATTTAATAACTGGGAAAATATAATTATGTTATCTCAGTTATTAAATTAAAAATTAAATTAACTCACTCTCAGTTATTAAATTTTAACTAAGATATTATAAAATATAATGATAGAGGTATCTCTATAATTTGAAATTTTATGGTATTTAGTATTAACTTATGTTCATTATTATTAATTGTTATACTTTGATGGTTATGAATTGTTATTTTATTTAACTTGCAAAAAAGTAAAGAAACTTAAAAATACTAAAAATAAATTATTTTTCTTAACTGAGTAAAAAAACTAATAAATAAATAAAATATGCATGACACACCCTATGAAAAGTATACACACTATATAAAGTAAGATGAATACATAGTAAAATTTAAAAAAAATACTTAGTGAAAGAAAAAAAAAGTTTAGAAATCAACCCTTTAAGATTTCAAAACAAGCCTGTTGAAATGTAGGGCCGATGAAACACGGAAGTTGAGTGAAATAATTGCCCGCAGCCAAAAATCTTTATGTCAACGAGTTTTCTCTAAGGAGGGGAAGCCTTGGAACACGTGACCATTTAACCATAATATCACTTACGAAACACCATACTAAAAAGATATACATTTTGACGCGCAAAAAATATCTTTAATTATGGTAAAAAGTTTCTGGATGATTTGTATTAAGCTTTTCATTTTCGCTTATTAAATATAGTCTTCACTTAAAAACTTAATAACCTACCTTTTACTCTGTTTGGAAGAATTTTAAAACATTTTTAAACTTAAAGAAAAAATGCAAGCAATTCTTGTAATATTCATTATTCATCGAATATTTGTTTTTTCTTCAGACAATCATGTCCCTAATGTATATTATTTATAAAAGCAAATAAAAACCTATCTAATTATGAAATTAGATAGTTTCATTGCAGTTTTTATTTTACGATTGAGAGCAGTTTATTAAAAAGTTAGTGATAGTTAAGAAAAAAAATGAAATTTACATTCCTCAAGTAGTCCTGCTTATAAGTGATATAAAAAAAAATACGTACTATTTGAAATTCTAGAAAATGTAATGCAATTAAGTTACGGTGGGTGTGATGCAAAAAATATTTTTACCAAGATTTTCTAAAAATAATAAAACATTATAAGTAAATATAAAACAATTTACGTACAATTTAAATTCTAGAAAATTTCATGAAATTAAGTTACGGTGGTGGGTAACAGATCTAAAAAATTATTTTTATCAAGGTTTTCTAAAAATAATAATTTCAAAGATAAATTCATTCATTTTTAAATAAGTCCTGAAAGTTTCATTAAAATCAAACAATTATTTGATTTTTGTAAGAATTTCCAAATTAATTTGTTTTTCACCGGAAACTACTACACTAAAAATGTCCATTACCACAAATCTTACATAGTTGACAAAACAAAACGAGATTTTTTACCCAAATTTAGAACATGTTAGAAAGAAGAAAAAATTAAAAAAAAATAACTTTAAAATACTTTGTTCTTTCCTCTTAATAATAACATAAACATTTTAACGTTAAAACTTTGTTTTTATTAAGTTTGGAGCTTTTTATCATCATGCTATACTGTTTTTAGTGAATTATTGGCGGTACCTAATCAATAAATTCACTACTATTAGGATGATGTGCGGAAAACTACTGCTACTGCTACTACTACTACTACTAATAATAATAATAATAATAATAATAATATTAATAAAAGATTTGATTTGACTTGATTTTAAATTCCGGCATGAAAGTTGATAAGCCGTGCTTAACTTACATGCCGAAATTTAAGTTTCTTGGGAACTTTGAAGAAATAGACGTATGATACATGTTATTCTGCTTTCACAATTGTGCATATACATGTTTGTGTGAACATAATTACTGGAGGCGGTGATATGTGTGTTTTGTATAGTAGATTTGTTGAAGTTATATGTTTTAATACAGTTTGATTTCTTTAAGATATAATACACACACACACACACATATATATATATATATATATATATATAATAATACTATAACAATAAAACTACATGAAATTAAAATAAGTTAGGTTATTAAATATCTAAAATATACCACTCACGCATAATAATAATAATAATAATAATAATAATAATAATAATAATAATAATACTGTGAAATAGAAATCTCGAAAATGTGGCATATGGGAACATCAACAATCCCTGTTGTAGTTGGAGCCCTAGGACTGGTTGGAAAAGATTGCAGTAGACTAATTGAAGGGATTCCTGGAAATCCATGCCTCAAAGAGATACAAAAAATTGTTCTGACAAGTACAGCCCACACTTTACGAAGGGCTTTATCTATGTAATTTTTTTTTTTTTTTTGTTAGTGGAAAGTGTCATGATGCCATTTCTAACCTTAGGTCTCCGGAAAGAAATGTGTAAACGCCAGAAATCAAATAAAATAAAATAATAATAATAATAAAATTATTAATAATAATAACTGAATGTTACTTTGAAAAGTACACTAGGCTGGCCAACTGCCATATTGAATACATACATGGAACAGGAACCGTTTGGGGAAACAAGAGAAAATATGCTTCTGGAGAAAATCGGGATCCTAAAAATGATTTGATCACGACCGGAAGAGAAGCCATTATATGTAAAAAGAGTAAAACCACAAACTATTTCAAGAAAACCGACTTGATAATTGAGGTAGTTACAATTTTCCTGTAGTTAGCATCTAGGATTTCTTATGATAATTTTCAAAGCGACAGACACATACCACTTAACATAATGATTTTTCTTTTACTAACCATTAGTATATTCTTATATATATATATATATATATATATATATATATATATATATATATATATATATATGAAGAAATATAGTCTTAATATGTGCTATATTTATGGGATAAAGTGCTCAATATCAGAGATAGAGCGTGTGTAAATATATAAAGTGAACATAGAAGTCAACACTTAGAGGCGACAGTCAGTCTTGTTTCATGCTAAAATGTTTTCCCTGTCATGTCTATCTTTCACCGCCTGAGCATTGAGTATGTCCCGGATTTCTGGTTTTGTATTTATCAGTTGATGTTCTTCAAGTTTTGCATATATATGGATGTGTTATGCGTTAACACCATAAATTCAAAATATTTACCTCTATTAAAGGAAGGTAATTTACGTGCTATTAAAAAAAAAGGTTTTTTAATTCTAGTATTAAAAATTTATCACGTTATTTGTGGAAAATTATCAATGTAAAGTTAAATTAATCTGATTTGAAGCAAACATTATTTACTTATAGCGTAGAATGTTGTATACAAACATTTCTTAACTACGGGGTATTGTTTTTCTGACGTGTTAATCGATTTATTGGCAGCCGAACGTGTTCATAGTTAAGTATGGTGGAGCAGACGATAAAGTTTGTGGGTTTTTTCGCACTAAGTCGGGACAACCTTAAAAACACGTGACCTTTTAATGGTAGATTTATCTGTTTGTATATCCATACATCAGAAATTCTGCACGTGATCACGCATACAAAACAAATCGAAAATCTTTTTAAAATATTCGGTTCCGTTAGATTGTATTAAGCTTTACAATATATGATTAGTAAATATAGTTTACTTAACAATATTTTAAGAAGAATTGTCACATTTCACAAGAAATTTTCTGTAAGACCGGGTTCGATTTTGCGATGAATAGGTGATTTAAATTCTTCAAAGAATTCTGCTTTTAACTAAGATTTATCACGTTGAATTTCTTAAGTTTTCATAAAATTAAGTAACGGGCACACATGAAAATAAAAATATTTTTACCAAGATTTTCTAATAAAATATTTAAAAAAATAATTCAATTCATTTGTGAATAAGTTTTGAAAATTTCACCGCAAAATAGAGGTCAAATTTTGCTAGACTAAAAGTTAGTACATTAAATAGTATATTTTTATATTAATGTAATTATTCGTTCTCGTGAATTTTGATTGAATAACATGAATTTTACATCTACCACTGAACTGATGTGAAGAAGGTTTAGTGTATTATTTTTAAGCGAATAGAAATCTAACTCACACCAGTTCATCAGAGGATGCATATTTAACAATTGAAAGTTCCTTTTTAACCTATTGTCAACTAAGACACGTACCTATTGACTCAGTAGTTATTAGACCAGGCGCATTAGTGAGAGGGAGAAAAAGTACTGGGGCTGATTTTTGAGGTGAGGGACAATGGAAGGGAAGATGCGATAGATAATTGCCTTTGTGTGTATCGCATCTTCAGAGGACTAAAATTTGTCGGGCAATGATGGCCCAGCTTATACTTTAAGCAAACAAGTAACACAAAGATAGAAAGACAGACAAACAAACAGACAGATAGATAGATAGATAGATAGATAGATAGATAGATAGATAGATAGATAGACAGACAGAAAACTGTGTGTATGTTTATGTTTGAGTGTGAGTGTGTATGTGTGTATAAAAGTATAGCGAAATGATCAGAGAGGAGAGAGAGAGAGAGAGAGAGAGAGATGGGGGAAAATATGTAGAAAGTTCCTAGTAGAAACGTTAAATTTAAATATTCGTGTTTGAAATAGACGCACTGTTTTTTTTTTTACGTCTTTCGGTCTACGCAGCCGAGAAAACTTAAAGCAAATGTGCTCCCCAGTAGGGCTCATCTCCGTTTTTAGGAGAAATCGCCCTTTTACCCGGTGCACTTTAGACCGCTTGGCCACAGAGAACATCACAACCCAGTAATGCTCTATTTAACTTTTTCTTTTCTTTCTTCAAACGCAGGTATATACTAAAAATGATGTTTGAAGTAATCAAAATGTTGGATTAAAAATAAATCCATTAATTCTTTAAAGATAGATAGAGAGAGAGATAGATAGATAGATAGAGAGAGAGAGAGAGAGAGAGAGAGAGAGAGAGAGAGAGAGAGAGAGAGAGAGAGTCAGAAAACGAAATATATTATTAAGTTCATGGATACAAATGAAATGGGATAATCATCAAATTATTCCGTGAACTGTTTGACTGCTTTCTATAAAAAACTGTTGTTAAGCTAAATTTTTTTAACCGTATGAATGTAAAGGTCCAAAATTTGATTTTAATGTGAAACGAGTGAACCTATTTGCGAGAGGTCAGTCTGTTAGGATAAAAGTATCGATATTGAATGATTTAAAATAATTGCCTCATTTTATTTTATTTCTTGGTTTATTTCGTTGAGTAATTTTAAAAAGTTCAATCGCCAAATATGACAAGCAGTAACTAGTAATTTACATAAGCAGACACAAAAGATACACTTCAAAAAGTTTTTGGGCTATATGTATATTTATATATTTGTTATTTATAGGCATTAATTTGTCTAGATGAAGTTATATATATATGCGTATATTAATATAGACATATTTTTGTATGTGAAAATTTAATATAAGTTTTTTTTTATGTAAATGTATATTACTATGTATTTGGTATGTACACATGTTCAAAGTTCCTATTCCAGCAGTTTTAAGATGAGATCTGCATGAAGACCCATAAAAAGCTCAAAGAAATAGCTGTAAATAATGCATTTCAAGCCAAATTTAGCAAAGGGGAATATTTTTTTTATTTGCTGTCAGGTGTGGCCAGACGTTCCTGCTAATTTTTAGGATCGTACGAGCAAATATTTTGGCTCCCAGTAGGAAAAATCGGGTCTTCTGGAATATTTACTCTGAAAAATACCTAAAATCAGCTAAAATGTTTTCACACTCACAAACACGAATAAGTGTGTAGACAAATAATCATTAAATATTTGTTTCCGGTTATAAAATTTACATGAAAAATAACAGTAAAATTAGACAAAATAAATTCAGATAACAATTCACTAAATAACTACGAATTAGGCTGCGGCTTTTTGCAAAATTTTCTAACAATATTTTCTATTATTAATTGCCTCTAGGTATATGTATAAGGTTGTATAAACACAGTGCCCAGAAAATTCGGTATCGGAAAATTCGGTAATTTTGACAAGCTAGGAAATTCTGCAACTAAGAGATAAAGTCGATTGAAAATTGATTTTAGGGCCGTTCTGGAGTGGGGATTTAGGAGCTAAACCCTCCTCCTCTATATTTTTAAATAACTGAAATTCGTGGGATCCAGATAAAACACGACTATAATACAAGGGCCGTAGTTGCGGAAGGAGGAAGGGTAGCGGGGCTAGGCCTTCTTCTCCAATATATTTTTAAAAAGTATTAACAACAATGAGGTCTAGATAAAACCACGCCACAACAATACCAGGGCCATACTTTCTGGAGAATGCTACCCCCCCTCACCATGCGTTTAAATAAATATTTACTAAAAAACAAGGGTTCCAGTTCAAATAAAATCCCACTACAACAATACCAGGGATGTACTTTCTGGCTAAGCCCCACCCACCTCCAATATATATAAATAAGTTTTAAGTATTATTTAATTACTATTCTCTATTGTTTACAAGCAAATAAAATCGATTTCTCTAAGTTCTTATACCTTCTTTTCAAATCATTATTTTGATAAAAAATGTTGTTTTTCAAGAAGCAATATCTATATAGGCTCATTTCTATTTCAAAAATATAGGGAGGGGGCTTAGCTCGCAAATGTCCATTCCAGAACGGCCCTAAATTCAATTATTCAATCGACTTTTATTTCATAGTTACCGAATTTTCCTACCTTTTCAAAATTTACCGAATCTTCCGTTGCCGAATTTTCTGGGCACTGTGTGTATACAACCTTATACATATACCTATTCTTAGAAATATACATACTTTTAGACACACCACTCCCATATATATATATATATATATATATATATATATATATATATATATATATATATATATATATATATATATGTTCGTCAACATGCTCTAGATTCGTGAATATGCTCATAATTTCTGGATGGAATTAGGCATTCATTCACAGAACGAATATTTATTTTTACCATAAACTAATGAACTCCTTGCAATAGACTTACTTTACGCAGCCAATTCCATACAAGGCACGAGCATTTTACACTGAAACTTTCAGATCAAGTTTCTGTTAATAAATGTATCATCTAAAAACTAATAGGTAAACAGTAAAGTGATAATTTATATTTTGCTGTAGAGATATTTTTGGCTTTCCTGTCTCCCCTAGTACGGCTTTTTAGACCTCCGCCTCCAAACGTACATTCATAATATATATAAATAGAAGAACAATTGTTTTTGTAAACATACTGATCGTTTTATAACCTGGCCTTAAGCCAAGCTTGATTTACTGCAACCAATATCTTAATATATTCTGCGATGTGCATTTAAAGTCAAAATGCCAATCAGACTTTTCGCGTTCCTTAGATTTTAGTCTCTGTGGACTCCAGAGTAAATCTCTTTTAATATCTAATCTTCAGCGTAAATCTGAATGCCATTTATAGGTGCCAGAATGTCGCGTCTAATTCCATGGAAGATGTTCTTACTGTTCATCAGCCACCAACTCCACCCATATTTCTTCTGATTAGAATTTTGAAAAGATAAAATACTTGGAGTAATTAAAATTTATTTTATTCGGCTGTAGAAAATACATTTACATATTTAAATGTTTAATATATATATATATATATATATATATATATATATATATATATATATATATATATATGTGTGTGTGTGTGTGTGTGTGTGTGTGTGTGTGTGTGATAATGAGTAAATGGAAGAAAAAGTTTTCCAGATTTCAAATTTATTTGTTATATATATTTGTTAATGAAATATTATGCTCAGCTTAGGCTTGTATACAGTCATAATGGTGGAGAATCCGTTGATGATGAAAGCGGAGACGAGCTTTTCTAAAAACACAAACAAGTACCGTATATGTTTAAAACAATACTGAGCCTAAAATCTAGTTCCCACTGTGTGTTTCGAAATACCCCCTAATTTATTGTATGCATACTTGCACAAAAAATGTATAAAGGCTTGTCGTCAATGTTTGTAATAAATTTAGTTCGAATTTAGTTTTGTGTGTGGGGGCGTGTTATGCATACATACATTACTGATGAAATACCTGCTCGTGTGAAGAAGGCAAATGGTGCATTTGCAGCTCTAAAGGATTAAATCTGAGGAAAGAAGTGCATAAAGATGAGAGTCTACAATACCTGTGCACTGACGTTGAGACATAGGTTGTTTACTGCAAATACTCAATGTGGTTTCTGTTATTTTGTGTGGTTCTTTGTTTTTGATTCTGTAGCGCCAGTCTCAAATCTTCGAAAAGAGTGGTATTCGGCAAGATCCACAGGCTTCACTCGCTCAAAGTTATATATATATATATATATATATATATATATATATATATATATATATATATATATATTTGATATATATATGTGTGTGTGTGTGTATTTGTGTGTATGCAGCATTTATCATTTTGTCTGGGGATAGCGGCGGAGCTCAAACTTTACAGGAATTTCCTAAAACATTATATCTGGTCATTTCTTCCGTATTTGGAGAGATCGGACCGAAAAACTTTCACTGATATTTCGTATTTACATATCCATTTATGTATGTGGATTGTGTGTCAGGTCACTCCATGAATGCTACCGGTACTCTGTAATATAGTTACTACTTGGTGCATGGTCGGATTATCTGCTACTAAGCTGATTTATTCACCATGCTTTTCCGTTGAGGAAGGTGGCTAGATATCCAGAATAATTAAAAACAAAATCTGTCAAAGGGCGGATGAATAAGAATAACTGCCATCTATCAGCGGCTCGGAGTTGGAAAAGGCGCGTGGGAGTGTTGAACCCCATGGCCTTCGTGAAGGTATCGAACAAGGAGAAGGAAAATTATATAACACATGCGGTTTGTCATCATCCAATGATGTTAACTGTTTCTTCTTTTCGAACAGCGAGTGCGATCTACCCAGAGCAACGTCTTTCTTCACTTTAAACATTTCATGCCCAGGTATTGCTTTATATTGCAATATCTTTTGGCATGTTAAATGGCTGGCTAAAAAGGTAAGTATAATCATTGAAACTCATAATATTGTTAACGTTAATGACGCTAGATCAACATAAGTTTAAATGGCCTGGAAGGTGTTCTAGGGCATCACATCCTAGGTACGGTCGTCATCCTGTTACTACGATAAAGCCAATTGCTGGAATGTGAAAATTCTGATTGATACGGAACCGTCTGATAGACTGGAACAGAGGACTACGCTGGTACCTAAGGATAGACTACATTAAGTGATTAGGGTTAACTTATATGAGAGACCAGTTGACTATACGTTTAACTGGAAGAGCAAGAAGGAAGTGGTAAAGAGGGTAGCTTGATCAAAATATGTGCCTCTCGTATAAGGATGCTATATAAACTTAGTCAGTGTTTATGCCCCAACCATGAATGCAACTGATGAAGACAAGATGTATTTTTATAAAACACTTAAAAGTGTTTTTGTAAAAAATTCTTCAGGCTGATTGTCATTTTGGTCATTTTAACGCCAGGGTCAGTAGGGACTGTCATACATGGAGTGGACTTGGGAAACATGATATTTTGAAGCGTAACAGTAATGGTATACTGCTTCTCCAACTGTGAAAATCATACAAGGTGGGTGCACCCTGATTCAAAACAATGGCACATACAATAGACTATATTATACTATACTATACTTGTGAAGCGATGAAACATTCAACATGTGCTTTGTGATCGTACTATGAGGAATGCTGACTATTCTGCTCATCGGTTAGTACGTACCAGACTGAACAAGGTCATTAAACCAAGATAACTTTCCTCAAATGTGCCCATTCCCAGGAAGGTCAATGTCACTCGTTTGAGAGATAAACATGTGTATAAGGAGCTTTAGGGTAATTTGGCAAATGCCGACTAGGAAATACAAGGCCAGATTTTAAAGAATATGTTTATGACATAAGCAGCTATGTGTTTGTTTTCATTGAGTGGAAAGACAAAGATTGGTTCGATGGCAATAATGCAGAGATTCAAGAGATTTTGCAAGAGAAACGAAAACTATCTTATTTTTGTTTCGTGGTGAAAGACAAAATGTGATTGATGAGAACAAGGAAGCGATGAAAATGTTAAAATGGTGAATTACATCTGTTGAAAAATAGGAAGAAGTAAAAATATGTCAAAATTGATTATACTACTTATTGTATACATGCATGAACGAGCGCACTCACACACACACACACACACACACACACACACACACACACATATATATATATATATATATATATATATATATATATATATATATATATGAACACAGCCATTTACTAAACAGATTAAGAACTACATAAGAGACGATATCCGCTTCATTGGCTCCATACCACTAAAAATAGATCCAGGAACACTCATGGCAGCGTTTGACATTAGTAGCCTATGGTAGCAACATACCCCATAAATTAGGTAAACATGCAATCTCATTCTGGATTGTAAAACACTCAGAAATACTACATCTCATATTCACCAAAGAATTCATTATTATAGACCTAATCCAAAACAACACTTTTGAATTTGACAACGAAAACTATATCCAAACCCTAGGTACCATGATGGCATATGCCACCCTAACATTAGATTACCTACAGGAAAAACTTTGTGAAAAGATAGAGCAAATATATGGGGAAAATATAAAACCCCACTTTACTATATCTTGCAAGCGATACTTAGATGATTGCTTCATCTTCTGCAAATCTTCATGAGGCAATATTAACCATTTACACAATTTACTCCAAAAGTTACACCGGAAGATCAAATTCATTCATTACCAAACTGCCATTCTTAGATATACTCATCAGCATTAGAAATAACCACATTATTACAGATCTCTACCACAAACCTACACTCACGCAATAATATCTTAATTTCAATAGCCATCACCCCAAATTTTGTCTAATTACATCGCATATTCCCTATCACGTAGGATTTGCACTATAAATCTTCCGAAAAACCTGCCTAGAAAAATTACATAAAATTCTCAACAAACGAGCTTACCCCACACCACTAATAAACAAAGGATTTTGAATAAATAAAGGGTTTTGAATAAATAAAGGATTTTGAACTGGCAGAAAAATACCTTTAGACCAACCACGAAATCCAAAGAAACACAACAACGAACAAATTCTAGCATACGTCTCAACATACAAGAAGAATAAGAACAATCCTGACCTATTTACAGAAATAGCAAACAATCTAGATAAAGAATGATAAAATGAAAGATATACTAAAAACAACCCAAATAATTAAAAACAAACGCCAATCAAAAATCTTAAAACAACTATTAACCTCTTCCAAATTTAATCAACGCACAATACAAAGGGTCACAAAAAAGATGTGGGGTTTGTGATATCATTATAGAAAGAAATGCCTACACTTTTGAATATCCCACAACAACATTCACAATAAGAAAAAAACTTAAACTGTAACTCCAAAAATGTAATTTATTCACCCAGGTTCACAATATGCAATACATCCTATATAGGTATCACTCAAGCACTAGACAACAGAGTTTCTCTACACAAAAACAACATTAAATTATCAGACAACAGAATACTCTTTGTGTCACAACACATCTACAAATGAACAAATGTAAATTTCAAATTATTCCAATATATCAAACAGACGATTACTCTTACCTACAACACAAGAAAAAAAACTTCATAGACAAATTTAAACCAGCACTACTTAAATCATAACTCACACTCATAAATACTCACCATATACACATAGTGGCAAAACACACTAGTCAGACCGCACATACCCCTCCCCCACAAGTATCATAAAAATACATTTAGTTACTGTATAGATTTCTTTATAATAATATAATATATATGTATAGAGAACGAATATATACACACATATTGGCAAGAACAAACACACTAAATGGACCATACACATACGAAACTTACGGCATACAAGGGCGCTAATCAGCTATTTTAACCAAAAAATTATTTTCAGTCAATTTAAATTAGTTTTTGAAATATAGCAAAGAATGTTGAAAATATTAAATTTATCTATTTGCTTGAAATTAAAACTAAATTCAAAGATTCGAGAAAGATTTTTAATTTTAAAAAATTCATTTTAAACCTAATCGCGTTTTATGTGGAAGTCCCTAATCAAATGTTTAATTAATCTGAATTAAAAAAAATTATTATTTGTTTCCAGTTTAAAATAGGAATCTCAACCCCCCCAAAAAACGCCATACCTAAATTTGAAAATCAAGCAATATATATATATATATATATATATATATATATTTAAAATAGAAAAAATAATTACTATAAACTAATGTTCGTTTTTTGAATTTTTGTATTCTCTTTCACTCTACTACGCACTATTATATCACAAATATTAAGCATTTTTGCAAAAATTAAGTTTTTATTATGATATATACATATATATATATATATATATGTATATATATATAATATTATTTAATATATATATATAATATTATTTAATATATATATATATATATATATATATATAACATTATACATATATATATATATATTTATTTATTATGAAATGGACAAAATCCGACAATTATTTTAAGACATTTTTATGTTTATACATTCTTTTTATAGATACAAATATTTATGTAAATGCTCTGTTTATAATAAACAGTATTAAACAACATTTACCGACCTGAATGTCCGAGAAATTTTCATAGAAAATATTCGTCCTCCGACAGGAATCGAACCTGTATCCTATACGGAACCGTCATATAGCCTGACGTGCCTTTAACCGATTGGGTCACAGAGGAGTGTTCCGTTATCAAGGTCGATTTTACTCTCTTTAAACTACAATCTTCCATGATTCTCTCACGTACATTTATGGCGTATCCTAATGTAAACAAATGAGGTCATATATATATATATATATATATATATATATATATATATATATATATATATATATATATATATATATATATATATATATATATATATCAGGGTTGATTTATAAGTACTCACTGTCTGCAGACGTACTGTCTCCGACTATTAAATACGTGTTCACATAAACTTACAAATTACACGCAAACGCATCAGTAATGTCTCACTCTCTATGCATATGATTGCTGTGGAACATGGCTAATTACATTGTTTTTAGTCATGCAACATCCTCTATTGACTGAAAAACCATGGATTTCATTGATGAAGAAATTTGATTTTCTATTTTACTATTTTGTGAAAAAAATGGAACTGAAGCACTGAAGTTTCAAATAGATTTCTTACAAGTGAAGAAAGAAAAGTTTTACCGAACTGTGGAACAATTTGAAAGCAATTTATTTTGGTAGGATGGGAGGAATCGATGAGTGAAACCTATATTAAATGTGTTAAGTCGAAAGTATACTCGGTTGAGGAGAAGTGCTTCAACTGTGACAGAAAGTTTGCTTGACCCAACCTCAAGTCCAGTATTGCTCTTTCATACGCACAAGTAAGCAGAAAGTCATAGTCGACGGATTTCTCAGATGCAGTGCATGAGTTGCCACTCATGCACTGCATCTGAGAAATCCGTCTTGCTGAAACGTCTTCTCGGTTCTACAACTTGCATCTAAGTGAGCATAACAGGAAAAAATTGTGGGCTGGTAGGAAGTGCGGTAAAATCCTTAGAGTTTTATAGGGCATTAGATGAAAGAATGTGAAATCCGTTTGCAGCATTTCCAGAGTAATATGATCTGCAAGCAGAGAAGTAAACACCTATTCAGTCATTCTATAGATAACTAGCGGGTTAGCTAACTAGATTTGATAGACAGATAGTAATACTATTATATATCTGTAAACTGACGGCAGTTAGAAACTAGGAAAATAGAAGAAAATTAGCGCCATCAATAAACAAAGAATATTAGACCTCTTAGATCGTGTATGCGACGAATCACATACACAATGAATATACGTATGAATCAATCAGTTAATCAGTAGGGGTATTTATGTAACAAATATACCATGTGCTTTTAATGTCAGATTTTATAAAAGAAATTTACAATAATTTATTTGATCGTGTGAAAATTTATTAAGCATTTATATCTGCTCATGGCGTATCCAAATGTAAATGTATTGTTCATTATGTTAAAATTAATGTTGTTCTTTGTATTTAAAAATAATGTATAGTTATTGATATTTATTTTCTCTTTCAGCTCTATAAAGATTGAAATAGGTTGTAAGAAAGATATCACCTCAAAAGAGAAAAATATATTGTAAACTTAAAGAACGAAGTTTACAGAGATCTCTAAATAACGAAAAGTTTGAGCAGACATCACAAAACAATAAAATGAGAAACTTAAAAAAATGTAAAGAAAAATGTGCTAAGTAATACAAGAAAATTTGGTTAGAAAAGGGAGAAAAATTAAAAGCATAATAAGAAGATGGAACATTAAGAAAATATTTGAAGAATACAGTGTTGCAAATGTAAGCATAGAGAGAAGATTCAGAATATCAAAAACATTGACTAAATATATGGAAGTAACCAATCAAACTACAACGTTAAAATACCATCACGATTGAAACCTGTAAGACGAGCGAAGATAGAAAGCAAAACTGATTTTAAAACAGTAAGTTTAGTGAGGAATGGTGAGCTACAATGGAGTGAACTCGTGGCGTGGCCAGGCTAGAGATTACGTCTTTCATAGAAATAATCAAACAACACTAACTGGAAGAATGGGAAGAAAGAGTAATACTTTGGGCTAGTATTGTGCCTTTAGTTTGACATCTTCAAAAAGACGATGTCAAAATAAACGCAGACAATTATTGTAAGTTCTTGGACAAGACGTTGAGCGGTACAGATTACAACCGTGAAGATTAAACTAAAATGTGTATTCATTCTGTGAAGCTAGATATTATCCACATTGGCAAATATCTTTTAAAAGAAACCAACCTCTCTAGATATTAACTAAATAATAATATGGTCTATGATTGGAGTATATTTAAATGAAAATGGAAAACTTTTTTCAAGATATTTAGGAAGCAACAGAAAGTGTTGCAGATAATGTCAATGTAGAACGGTAGTAGTAACAAAATTGATGGAAAAACTGATGAGTTATAGAATTAAATATAATAGTAATATATTCATATTTATGTGTACTTAGTATTTACATAAAAAAACCTTAGAACTATTTTTAATAAGGATATAATAAGCTGAAAATCAGACAATATATTTCTCATATAAATATAGGTATATCCTGAAAACTTAAACTTTTATGGATTTGTTAATAAGTTGATTGCGAAATAATAAAATGTAACATAGTGTATATGTATGCGTGTGTATATACATGTATATACTGCACATATATATATATATATATATATATATATATATGTGTGTGTGTGTGAGTATATATATATATATATATATATATATATATATATATATATATGTATGTATGTATACGTGCGCATGATTACCTGCATGTATACTTATATAGATATATTTGAAAATATGTGTTTACATGTATGCTTTATTGCATGTATGAGGGGCTGAATGCTTTTCTCAGTCTGTCAGAACCAATTATGTTTTTACCGTCCATAAAATTCTTCATCCACGTCTGTCCATCATGGTGAAGTTCGTGCTTGGCCAAATATGTCTTCTTCATTCATCCACATTGGCGTTCTCATCTGTCTGTCTTGCCATGCTTCGCTCTTAATTTAGCAAGCATAAACAACGAGTATTATTACCATCGTCATTATAAACAGGAACACAAGTTGTAAGCTAATGAGGATAACATATTAAACCATTTTCTGTATGAAAGTCAAATTTCATTTTCGAAAGATCAAATTATTTTCATTTCTTTTCATTGTTGGCTATTTATACTTTTAAGTAAATAATTATATGCACCCTCCATATGCATTAATTTACCTCAATTTATAAAAAAATTGCTTCGTATGTCATAGATAAATTTGAACCGGCTGGGATCGCTAAAGAGATAAAGGAGCACACTTTGAGAATTTTCGAAAGGTGCTTATTTGAAATTCATTGTTTTTAACACTGATATAAATGAGTTCAAAAAAGTGCTTAGGAATATCAGTCGCTAATGAATTCATCTGATATAAGTAAAGGAAAAAAAGAAAGCGTTAAATATAAAGAACAAAAGAAACCTGGAATTCCACCAGACTAGTATATTTCTATTTAAAGTTTGGACTCAGCTTATCCTACACACTTCACATTTTCTCTTTATTTCTCTATCTTTCGCTCTGTATTTTGTGATCTTTTTCTTTTGTTAAAATAAACCTGATTCTCTGGACATCGAGTATCTCATTTTATCAGTTCCAATTCTTTTGATATAATCCAGGAAATGTGCTGATAATTATTATCAGCACATTTCCTGGATTATGAGGAGTGCTGAAATGTCTTTGGTTCGATCAAGTAGCCCTTTCTCAAAAATTCTGTTTAGTAATTTAGTCAGATTTTTTTGGATCGAGTAATGTTTAGTACCGATGTATATAAGCATATTTACTGTTTTACTCAGCCAACGATAATTTCATTCGTCCTTAACATCAGCAAAGGACTACTTCAGGTACATTTTTGCTATCATCTGCAGAATTGTTTTCATTTGATGAATTCTGTAAAGATGAGAGTAAATGGCAATCCGAAAAGGCAATATTTTCTAAATACGGAGGATAAAGGAAAACTTCCCAGCCGAGCGATAACAATTTGTGCTTGGTCTTCACAGGGAAAGAATCTTACCATATAATTAACATTATCACTATGAATGACGGTCAATCTTTGGTACGCTTTCTCTCTCACCATTTGTGTACAAATTGTTGCAAAATAACCATTCTTTATCCCTTAAATTTTTTTTAATGAAACATTTTCATTATTTTAAGAAAATCGGACACGAAATTAATGTTCAGAATTTGTTTTTTTTTCTTTAGTGGAAATTATATATTAAAGCAACTAGCATAACGAAACTGAACTAAATTATTTTCCATTTTAGATATTCTCTGAATCTTTCACGCCACGTATAATGTTGAATATGCTAAAGAAATGTTAATGCGATTATATTAACCAAAGCCTGGAGTAATATTCAGAGAGATGCTTCAGGTATTAATCCAAGCAAACCACTTTTCACAGATTCGTTCATTCATCCTCTGCTTGTTTTCTTGTATTTGAGTCACATTTTCACATTCCTAAAATGATTTAAAAAAAAAAAAATAATATACTGAAAATATTTGATATTTTCTGTCATTTTCAATGTTAGAATGAAAAAAAAAGGCCCCGATTTTTTACAATTATTTAAAATGAACGCTGGTGCAATTCAAAAGCAATCTTTTTAGGGGAAGATGGTTAAAAAACAAAAAAAAACTACTAATGTCATCTAACCAGAAAAACAGAACCGTATTTTTGGACAATCCAATACACATGCGTCATGTACACACACACACACACACACACACACACACACATATATATATATATATATATATATATGTGTGTGTGTGTGTGTATATATATATATATGTGTGTGTGTGTGTGTGTGTGTGTGTGTGTGCACTGTTGATTTAATAATGGTTGTTACATATGACAATAAGTTGGATAGAACCTCTGTATCTGCTTAAGTCGATCTCTACCACGAGCTAGACAATCACTTCTTTAACTCTGTCCTCTAACTACTGGCAAAATTCATGGATGCATACACATATTTGTCTCCCTCATTTCCAAAGCCCTTTCGCAAAGTGCCACTAGCTTAATAGTGCGTCGATTATTTCATTGTCCGCCACATTGTTCCATAAGGAACTAATTTACACTTGCCCATGACAAGACAGATCCGGCCTTATCCTTTCCCATCCTCTCGGTAGAGTGGAGTTTAAAGGTTGTAAATTGGTGAGTGGCGACCTGTCTTAGAAAGGCACAGTCTTTTAATTCATCCTCTGTTTTCATTTTATACAAAACTCCCCAACCCTGGCCTCAATCCAGTTCTGGACTATAATAGCCTACTTTACCGGACCAGATATATAAATTACTACTTCGTGAAATTATAAATTGCTAACCACCTTCCGACTTTCTTCGTTTCTTACTTTATTTTTCCACTTTATTCTCAGTCTGTCTCAGTTTCTCGATCTTTATTTTCAAAACACCTACTTTCTACATTCACTTCAGCCAACTTCTCCAAATTTTCTTTCGATTTATCGATTCATTTCGTGAAGGCATCGATGAATTGCTTGTCCCTATCGCCAGACATACGTGTGCAATTCAATGCTTCGAAATACTGAATTTCTGCGTTTCAATTATTTATTTCGATAGTTTATCACGAAACAGTTTCTCAATTTGTCAATCAGTCGATTTTTGTTGTAGCTTTATTTTCCTACGGGACAAACCTTTTCTGACATATTGGTATCAACATTGCACAAGGAGTTCAGAAATAAAATCTACGCTGCATCTCCGTTCGTTAATTATTTTCACTTTATCCTTCACTACAATTTATCATATGTGATTTTTGTTTCGCTAAATACACGGATTCAAAACAGGCAAATAATGCAAAATAAAAAAAAAACCCCGAAAAACATGCTTCTCTTGTTTCACACAACATTTATCGTTGGATTGTACTAGAAAACTTAATACAGACATATCTTATCAAATGTAGTATTAGTTTCTACCCACTCAATGTACATTATGGGACATTTCATATTCTAGATGTTATTAACACATTTTCAGTCAGTATAAAATGCATAGTCTATAAGAGGGTAAACCTTATTTCGGCAGAAAAATGAAGATCCACTATACGACAAAAATTCAGTTGTAATGAATTTTCTCTAAGTAACAAACAATTTAAGATCTTATATACCAATATATGCCATTGACTGAACGAAACCATAATGGTTGTCGTTTCTTACTTTAACTATTGAGAAAAAAATAAATCGACTTGTGCTCTTTCTCCAGTCGTATTAAAAAGAAATGTGAGGTTGATTCTAATTCAACATAGTCTTCTTGCAATGACTACAGGGCAAAGTGCGTACGTTACTTTACCATCTTTTGGGAGGTGATGGTAACAAGTTTACTTATGTGGTATAAAAAGAAAGCCAAGGTTAGAATTTTCAATTGTGAAATTGTATGACAAACGGGGTTTTGCTATGGATGACACAAGTGCAAAATCTCTAAACAAAATAGGAAAACAATTCGAATAAAATCTATGAAAGACCAGTTATATAAATATCTATTTACATGTATATTCTCTGAAATATTTTCTCGCGACAGAATATGAAATTGTAGAAGACTATATTGCATTAGAATCAACCTCATATTTTAATTATCCCACTGTCCACTTGTTCATCTATCTATCTATCTATCTATCTATCTATCTATCTATCTAAACTAGATATATATATATATATATATATATATATATATATATATATATATATATATATATATATATATATAGAGAGAGAGAGAGAGAGAGAGAGAGATTTGCGTGTGCGTGTATTTGTGTATGTTGATATATCAATAACTGTTTAGGAAAAAAGCATTAATTCTGCATTATAAATTTATATTTTAACATAATTTCCTTTGTTTTCAGTCCATTTAATTAAGTAACTTAGCAGTGAATTAAGTGAATACACATCGATCGAATATCACGTACTGTAACAAAATCTATCTATTTATGTCTATCTCTTAACCTATCCTCTTATTTTTCAGAATGTTATATGCCTGTTTCATGGTTTCTTCACTTATCTATCTTTGTTTCTATCAATCTGTCCTAGTCCCTGTGTCTCTCAGTCTCTTCGCTATTGCCTCTCTATGGATCCTTTTATTAATCAATAATCAACCATCTTTCATTTCTTTCTTACAGTTTCATTTTCATTATTTGCATATATCATTTTCATGCAATTTCTCTTTATCTTTTTACCGAATGATATTGCAAATCTCTAATTTTGCCAGGCAAGGGACAGGAGCCGAGAAAAGACTTTGGTTAGGCAGTCCCATTTGTCTCTAGACTAACCGGACATTTTCGACAAACGTTTGGAACATCATTACTAAATTTGCTATTAATATGGAAGGACCTATTATAAAGACATTTTGAAAAGGCAAGATCCCTTCAGATCCCGCTACATAAACTCAAGGCATAACACTTGAACCTGAAAATCTCTATTTCCCTCTTATAAAAAATAGAATCACTTCCACTTCGTCCTTACTGACTTCAAGATATCCTCGCAATACACTGCTTTTATGAATTATTACGAGTTATTTAACAAGAAAAGATTGATTATTACAAAGAAAATGGAGAAACCCCCAAATATTTTAAGTTTTAAGCTAATATATGCTCATTATATCTGTGTAAGTGCTTCAGTAATTTTGATGAAGCCCAGAAATTTTCTATGATATTTAATAATTAAACAGTGTATTTTAATTACAACCTTAAGATAATGATAAATGTATGTTTAAATACCCAACTAGTAATATATATCTGCATGCAATTCAAGATCTGATTTCATCATATTCAAATTATTATTTCGTCTGTCTTTGTCAACATTAAATTTACAATGGAATTTCCCCTTGAAAAATTCCATACTTTTTATGTGAATAATTGCATTGGAAAAGAAAACTCCAAGTGTTTTTTTGCCAGTAATCTGAATTCTGTAGTAACTGCGCACGGTTTAATTTGAACATGTAACTTTGTAGCAAGTGATCTGCTGAGTCAAGGTGACTTATTTTCTGTTACAAAATAATGTTGTATTTTCTTGATTTCAAAGTAGACTGGATAATAGATAGAGCACTAAAAACGCAAGTGTATACGCAGTAGAAATGAACCAGGAAAAATATAGATAATTATGAACTAAATCAAATTTACTAAAACGTTCCATTTCAATTATGGAGGAAACATCCTTTGCGAGACGCCCCTGATAATTATCGCCCACTTAAATTTTCTTGCCAATTAATTGCATATTTTATGAAATATTGGTATATTTTAAAAAGAATTTAGTGAAGTTTCGTTTCCAGTTTTTATCTAACATGTCATAGAAGTTTGGCGGTGGGATTTTTAAAAGTTTTCACACTTATTTAGTTGTAACTTGTAAAAGATAAAATAATGTTATATTAAGAAATATAATATACTTTTGGTTGAGTTTACATATGTTATGACATTGTGCGTTCTACCGTTTCATTTATCCGAAAAAATCTTTGCTTTATGATTATACAGCCCAGTCTCAGAATATTGTTAGACTTTGCTTGGAGTTTCGCTACCCAGTCTCTAACTCGACAAAACTTCAGAGCATTTCTAACACCTGTTTTTCATTTAAATGTGTAATTCAAAACGTGTATGTTTTATTAAGCCTGTCTTTTACCAGTCTCGCTGAGTGCTCACTTTTTATATGCCTTTCCATATCTTGTATCTTTGTGGACTTGAGAGGTGATGAAACGTCAACATGTGCTATACTTTAGCCATATATTCCGTTTAGTTTTCTAAAGCACTTTCCCTAAAGAATTCAATTATCTTTACACACACAGATGTTTGTGGGTATATATGTGTCCGTATTTAATAAGTAAATGTGTACTCTATGTATTAGCGGTTTTACTGTATATCCTTTTATTCGTCCAATTAGAATATATTTTCACACCTGCACACAATAGATATATAGTACAAAACAATATATATATATATATATATATATATATATATATATATATATATATATATATATATATATATATATATATATATATATCCTGTATATAACCTGACATTAATTAATTGATTTTTTTTCGTGTATAATGCGATTGTTATAAATGCGCTTGTCAAAGTACCTTGACCAGGAGGGATAGTAATGCACATATGTTTCGAAGCATGAGACAGAATCTAAAACTGCGTTCCGTTATGTAGCGGGTGTAGCCGCGCGAGAATTACGAAGGTTAAGTTTCGAAAACACCACTGGCACAGCTTTATACATCTAAATACAAACTTAATTGCATCAGCGTATCCGCTCAATATCTGGACATTGAAACACAGATGTACGCGCACCTATAGATGGTATTTATCAATCCACCCACTGGGACCGAATGTGGCACAAGGCCTTTTTAATGTGGGTATGTCTGAGCCCGTAGGCCCAGCCAAAAATAAAACCCATCTAAACCCGTCCAAGCGGGCTAGTTCCGTCAACCTCCCCGAACGAAACCCCACGGAGCCTCGTCCGGGTTCCTCTCTGCAAGCAGAGAGTTCGACAGACACCCGACCCGGCAGCTCACAAAGCGCAGATACTACACTTTGATCCTAGCCACCGGGCCGAGCGGGTATTCTTTTTATCGCACCTATAGATATATACATAATTCACATTATATTTTACACGTTTGACTTTTTTCCTGATTGTTGAATGCTTTTCGTTTGAGGAATTTGGAACAGAAAAGAGATGAAGACAATTGTATAAAAACGTTCCTTACTGTCACAGAATTCGTGACCAAAATGTTGATACAGAGATATAGGGTATGATTTCGGGTTCATGTTTGAATCAATTTATGAATTACGTTCTGTTAATTCGGATTGACTAACTGACTATTTCTCTATATGAGTTCGAATCAAAGAAACATTGTTTTTGCCTTTATTATAGCATGAAAGGGCCTATTCTCTGAACAAATTCAATTCAAATTACTGTTTTAATGTTGATTATATGGGTATCTCCAAAGAAAAGCTATACGTAATGTTTAAAATGAATTTTGAAAAAAAAGAAACAATCTTTTTTGAAGTGTTTATTTTAAGTTTAATTTCAACCTAATAGATTAAATTTAATATTTCCAATACGCAAAATACTATGCTGTATTTCAAAATTAATTTAAATTGACGGGAAGAGTTATTTTTTTTAAATCGCTAAAAATCGCTTATTTTAGCACCATTTTTATACATCTGTCAGCACAATGTTAATCTCTTTGTTAAGAAATCTTTCAAAATAAAATATATTTTTCTGAAACTTAATTTCAGGAATATCAGCTGATTTAAAGTTTAATTAATTTGATTTGAAATAAATATTACTTTAAGTTTAAAATATCACAGAAATGCATTGTTTTTAACACCGTGATGACAGGCTGACAGCTTGACTGAGAGCCAGATATTTATCTAATTTTTTCTAGAAGTGATATTTTTGTAAAAATTACTTGAGGGATATAACCTGGTGCCTTTCATATAATTTTTAACTATCCAGTAATCTTAAAAATTTAGTAAAATGTTCTCTGTAATCTAGTGGTTTATTGAAATGTAGGTACTTTGTATCTAAATTTACTATAGCTATAGCTCTTATTTTTGATAATGTCCTATATGGACGTCTGTATTTTATATACACACAGAAAAATTCAAAATTATTTTTAAAATATTGCGGATTGCTGAATTATGGCAAGCTTTTCCATTTGTGACTCATAAATATCGTCGTCGTGGGCTTTATCGCGTAACCAAGAATTTAATTTACTTCTCTACCGATTTCTTCCGTTATGATGATCGTTTTGATGACTAAATTCGCTGCTAATGTGCAGGTTCAAGACTAGAAGCTTCCAGTTTCACGGAAACCTATTCCAGTCTTCCATTCCTTATCGTTTGGCTTTATAAGAGTTGGTTGTAGGTGAAAGAAAATCAGAGTAGAAGTGGACCTGATCCACCCACTTGATTTCATGACCCTTCCTCTGCAGCACATATGGAATGAGACATGCAAAATCCAGTTATGAAACTGCAACGGACTGTTGTTGATTCTGTTATAATTTCGGACGGCGCCTTCTGAAGCATGTCCGTCATAATATTATAAATATAGTAGAATTATCCATTCCAATGTATAAGCATTTTAACAATAATGTTCTTAATATAGTAATTCTTAATGATAATAAATATTTTTAATAAAGTAAACACATTAAAAACAAAAGAAACAATCGAGTTATACATCGACTTATCTTAAAAACAAAGAAAATAAATATGTATTTTTAATAATTACAGTTGTAAAACCATAATACTATAATAAACAGTTTAAGCAAAGACAAATGTAAGAATAAATGGATACAATAACTAAGACTTCCCTTTATATATATATTCTAATTACAATTTTAAAAAGATGAAAATAATTCTTGTAAAAATTCATTATTTATCGAAATTCAAAATATTAAAAACTTTATAAATTATTCTAATTAAAATGAAAAAAAATGACATAATTTTTGCAAAATCTATTATTCATCGAAAAATGTTCTTGAGACAATATTGTCCATATCTTATTCCTAAAAGCAATTAAAAGCTTTTCTAATTACATAATATTTTAGTTTTATTGCCTTTTTTATTTCACAATTCAGAGTAGATTTTAGGTAACAGTTGGTCCTGTTTGATAAAAAAAAAGAAAAGCGTTTATTTGTATATCATTTTTTAATCTTTTTTTCATTTCCTTGTACGCGGTTGATTCCACTTTAAAATGCAATGACTTGTATAATTTCTTTTCTCGCCAATATGTGATCTGCTATTCCTGATTTTGTTGTTTCACTTTATATAATAACTTGCTGTTATTATTCAAAGATTATCTTTGTTGAAAAGTAGAGTGCGAGTTCACAAAGAGGATTGATGTAATTCTAGAAAAACTCTCATTTTCTTTCTGTAATTTATTTTCTTCAATGAGTCGTCTGTCTGTTCATTCCTACCCCGGTTTAAGAAGGGAGATAGCGTGCTACGTGATTTCCCATGACGACGATAACGAACTCTACTTGTTTCCTGCCTACCAATCATCGAGTTAATCACTGGTATGGCGTTCCTCCGGGACTCTTCGACATAACAAATCTAGACATGACAATAGAAGTCGGTCGAGAGAGGCAAAAAAGGAAGAAAAAAGATGTCGGTCTATGATAAAAAAAAGTGTTAGAGTAGAGGAGCAAGTAAAGAAATCTAACGGTTTAGCCCTTCCCTATGTTGGAGTTTAGTAAGATGCCCTAATGATGAGACCGTTTGACAACGGGCTGATGAGCCTAATGATCTTCTTCCTTATTTCTCATTCCTTCGTCATTTCACACTTTGTATTGATTCTCTCCCTTTGGGATATAGAATACTTTGCTTAGTAAGTTTTTACCCATGTTATTCACTGTAGAAACATTTGATGTAAAAGTTATAATTGAATTTTGCTTCTTGTGTGATGAGTGATCTTTAAGTATATATAGATTTTTATGCCAAAATTATTGTTTCTCAATATGATTTTTCATATTATTGTGATTGTCAGGTATAAAGAAAGAAAATAAAGGGAAAACGTTCAAGTATTAAAAAAGAACAATTGTAATATGCACTTGAATATTAGATAAAATAAAACAAAAGTAGAGGAAATATTTAATCAAATCTTACCGACTGATTATGAATAAATTTTTCTATTGATATTTATGAACTTTAACACGGATCTTTTTCAAAATATTTTTAAAAAGTTCTATAATGTAATTAACGGAGTTGGTTTGGATGAAGATGTCATCAATATATATGGCATAAATTATGGGTTTGTTTATATTATTGAATATTTTATTTTCTAAGTTCGACATATAAAAGTTTGAGAATTATGAGCCGAGAGGGTTGCTCACATCGACGCCGTCAGTCTGCACAGAAATATTACAAATGTAATCATGGAAATGTATTGTGTTGTGGATGTAAATAAAAGTTGTTTTTTTTTAATATTGTAGGGTTAATATTCAGGGATAGCAGAGAAGAATAGACATAAAAGTTATTTAAAATAATATCAGTCGTTTTATGCACTGAGATTTGTTGGAGTGAAGAAATTGTAAAAATTCGTTAGTACAGCTAGTACTATATTTGGTAGGTATGTACGGTATGATTAATTGGTTTAAAGTTTTTAATAATTGATATATAGGTGGAGAAACGTGCGATATTATAAGGCGGAGAGGACTGTCTGTTTTATGGATTTTAATATCACCGTATAAATAACCAGGATGATATGCGCCGGTGACATTTTGAAGATTTAACGATCCGATTTCGAAGTTATTTGGAGTTACCAGTTGATTTACGTGGGGTTTTAGCTTCAGAGTTGTGTTTTGTGTATTTTTTAAAATTTTGTGGCATTATCTAGTAATAACTGTAGATGTTGTGGCATTCATCCTCATACTATGAAAGAATTCGATTTATTTATTTATATATATATATATATATATATATATATATATATATATATATATATATATATATATATATATATTTTTCAGAGATATCATATTACTGGAATTAACTTCAACCTCTCCAAATATTAATTCAATATAAAACTTGTTATCCATTAATAAGAGATATGTATATGAGAAGAAAAAATATAATTTTTCAAGCAGGGATTGCTAGTAAGCAGCGGAAACTGTTGCAAATATTATTAACTTCTAAAATAGGAACAGCTTTTTATTTTTCTTCTTTCAGACAAAAATACATTTTCTGTTTTTTTAATAAAGTTTTTTGTAGTTAGATTTTCTGTTTTCAGATACATTTGTCATATATATATATATATATATATATATATATATATATATATATATATATATATATATATAGTATGACAAATTGAAAAAAAGTTTTATGACGCATTTCATCAGTTAGGATTTAATAGGTTTGGGCTTTGATGATGTAGCTACGTCTACGCATAAACGAAAGATGCTGGTAGTTTCAAAATCTTTGAAAGAATATTTTTTTTAAGAATATTATTTTCTTTTAAGAATATTTTTTTTAAGAATATTTTTTTTCAATATTAATATATCTCCATGATACTAACTTAATCAATGTTAATATATCCCCATGATACTAACTTACCGGACCTTGTAGATAAATTAAACAAAGTCTAATACCCAAAAGAACTTACATAAGAAATAGAAAAAAAAAACAACTAACAAACAAAAAAAAAAAAAAAAACAATAATTTACCTTTCTTAGACATCATGTTACACCGAGATGACAGAAACCTAAAACTTAGTGTCCACCGAAAATGAACTAATAAAAATGAACTAATAAACGTCTATTCCCATCATAGCAACCAAATAAAATCCGCAATGATCATTGGATTCTATTTAAGATCACGCAGAATTTACAACCCTCAATATTTACACGAAGAGGAGAAATATATTGAACATAATTTGAAGACCCTTCAGTACCCTAACTATTTCATATTCAATGTGAAACAAAAGGCTCATAAAATATTCCAAAATAAAAGAGCTATCCTTTCTGACAAACCCAACGGATAAAAAAAAAAAAAAAAAAAAAAAAAAAAACGAATAAAAGAAATATATTATTCTACCCATTAACTCGAACACAAATACAACAGAAAATAATTGATCTAAACTCAACATAAAAATTCTCACAACTACATCTAAAACAATCAAAGACTTAATAAAAAAACAAAACAACAAGCCAAAACTTGAAGGAGGAATTCACTCTATAAAGTGAAGGAATTGCCAGAATGGATACACTGAAGAAACATCAAGAAGTTTAAACAAAAGACTATATGCACACAAAAGGGACATTTTAAAAAGCAGCACACAAAAACGCATTGGTTGTTAACCGTAACGAAACTGACGACAATTTTGACATAGGGAATACTATTTTGATTAAAAAAGAAAATAATCCACTAAATTGTCTTGATAGCGAATTCAGCCACAGTAAATATGCGCCCAGGCTCTCTTGGTAGATATTCTGTTGTCACATAAGCAGTGAGTTTGATCCTCACTGGGTACCCCATACTTTCGGCCTTGTGCCACATTTAAGCTTAGAAAATCAGTGACTTGCTAACAAAATATTTTCAATTATTTTTCTTTTGGTGTTAATGTTTATGTTATTTACAGTTTTGACTAGATGTTGCTTATTTTTGTCCTATTTATTGATATTGTAATTTAATTTAATTAGGGATTTATTATGTTACTTTATGTTTTATATTGTGTCTCCAGTACTAAAGTTTGCTTTTTCAAATAAACTTAGTTAAAATTATATTTATGTTCTTTTAATTTTTTAATCATTTCACTACAAGAAAAGGCGGAAGTTTATCTATTTTTCTACTGCGGCATATCTCTAAAAATTATTTGAGGAATATATAGTTAGCGCCTTTTTTTATATAATTCTTTAACTACCCAGTAATATTAAACATTTAGGAACATATTCTCCGTAATCTAATATCTTATTGAATTTGGGGTACTTTGACTTTAAATTTACTATAATTATCGCTCTTCTTTTCTGGTAATGTCGTGTATGGACGTTACGTGTATTTACAAAGAACAGCACTTTTATACAAATACAAAAAAATCAAAATTATTTTTAAAATATTGGGGGTTGCAGATTTGTAATAAGCTTTCCCACATATGATTAGTAATTATATTTTTTACTTAACAATATCACCTAACCGGTACAAATTAATACAGAAATTTAAAAGATTTAGAACTTTAAAAATTATTCTAATTAAAAATTTTAAAAATGAAAACAATTCTTGTAAAAATTCATCAATGTTTTTTTCTTAAGACAATATTGTCCAAAATATGTCTTATACATAAAAGTCATTAAAGCTTTTCCAATTAAGCCATAAAAGTCATTAAAGCTTTTCTTACTTTTATGGGATTTTTTTTATTTTACGATTCAGAACAGAATTTTCGGTAATTTAGTGTCCTGTTTTACAAAAAGAAAAATAATGATTTAAATTTTCCAAGGAGTTCTACGTATAACTAATATAACGGTACAAAAAAAAAAAATTATCGAAGTTTCATAAAGTTAAATAAATCGATGGTTTAACAAATGTGAAAAAATGATTTTATCAAGATTTTGTAAAAAAAAATTACATTTCTAAAATAATTTAATTCAATTTTGAATAAGTCCTAAAAGTTTCATTAAAACCGGCAACTATTTGATTTTTGCAAGAATTACCAAATTCATGTGCTTTTCACCGCAAAAACAATACTAAAATTTCCTATTATTTTTCATTTTTTTTCCGTTTTAGAAAATATTGGTATAAAATATTTTTCCCCCACTTACTTAATTTCATGAAATTTCGCGAAATTAAATTTTCTTTCCAAAACTTTTTTATTAGTTAAAACTAGGACTGCTTGGTGAATAAAAATCAGTCAATTTTATTTTCAAACTACTCATTTCCCAAAAATGTGCTCCAAATGGTAAACTAAAAATGCGTTCACTTAGATTTCGTAAATTTATGCCAATTCTGGTCGTCCATAATAACTGTCAACGCCTTATAGCACATCGATAACGCCAATAAGGACACGAGAAAAACAGGATTCGTTGTTAAGAAATGCTTGTATGCTACTTTTTCATTCTATAAGTAACTAATATTTGTTTCAAGTCAGATTAATTTAAATTTAATTTTGCTAATTTTACTCAAATAACCCTGCAACATATATATTTTTTATTTTTGAAGATTTTTAAACCTGATAATTAAATTTTATTTTAAAACTTATTAAAATGTAAGAAATGGCGGCCGCCAGGAAAAAGATTTTTTGAAATCGAGCAAATATTTGACACACCATTCTATATATTTTCTATTTGAAATACACCAGAGTATTTTGTATACTGGAAATAGTAAATGTAATCCTTCAGCTTGCAATTAAAGTTAAAAGAAATCTTCAAGAATGCGTTTTCATTTTTTAAAATTCATTTTAAACCTTAGGTATCGAAAATTTATACCAAATTAGTGGAGGTACGTAATTTAACCCCTCACTACAAACATCTGTTTTTATCTAAGATGATCCCCTCCAATCTCTCTCTCTCTCTCTCTGTCTGTCTGAGTCACTCTGTTTTCTTTACGATCTTCTCATTTTGTTTTACTCTCTATCTACCTCTCTTCTTTTTTACCTCTTGAGTAAGCATGATTTTAATATATAAATATTTTCCTTTCATTTAAGAATGATAAAAATATATTATATACTATTATACACTACCTGAGGATATACTGGTGATTAACAACTACTTTTAGTATGAACTAATAAAGTAATTATACTTTTATTTTTTGATAAATTTATGGTATGACATGAATAAACGTTAGTGAAGATCTCAAATTTCGATGACCAGTAACCAACGTGTAGTGGCATATTACGAGGATTGGCTGAAAAGTTCATAGGCTGACCAAGGTTTATTTTTCAACATAGCCCCCCTTGCGAACCACACATTTCTTCCATTGGTGTTGCAGTGCCTGTATCTCATTGGTGAAGAAGCAGTCATCCTGTTGGTTAAAAAAAAGCCTTGACAGCAGATATGACGTCATAATCACTGCAAAACTGGTTTCCAGCCAAATGTTTTTCATGTTGAGAAACAGATACTAGCCATATGGAGACAAATCGGGATAGAAGGAAGGGTGATCAACCAGTTTAAAGCCACATACATACACAGTAGCCACAGACTTCTGGGCTGGAGCATTGAACAAGACTTCTTTCGTCAGTTTTCCTGGCTATTTAGTCTTGATCCTTTGTAACTGCTTCAGCAACTTGGCACAGTACTCTCTATTTGTGATGTGGTCATTTTGAAGATCAATAAACATCCTTTTGCATCCCAAAAACTGAGGCCATCACCTTCCCTGTAGATGAAATGATTTTCGCCTTCATTGGAGCAGGTTAGGAAGTTTGTTTCCACTGCATGGATTGTCTTTGTCCCTGGCTCAAAGTAATGAAATCAATAATCATCCTGGGTTACGAAACGTTCAAGAAAACCAGCCGTATCTGCCTCAAACACTGTCAGAGTTTTCGTGATGAGATCAGCCTGGTGTGCTTTTGATCAGGTGTCAGAAAACGTGACACCCACCGAGCAGAAATCTTCGTCATTCCAAGTTCATTGTGCAGAGTATTCTCAATTCCCCACGGAATATGTTAATAGCATTGGCTATTTGATTTATAGTCAATCACATGTGATCAATGTTTTACTCGGTGGTGGCAGGACGTCCAGACCTTGAATCATATTCAAAACTATCTCTTCTTCTCTTAAATATACCTGCCCTCTACTGTTCATAAAGCTGGAGTGTCATCCCCTAATGTAGTAACTATTTCAGTATGAATGTCTTTAGGGGCTAAAACTTTTTTTACAGGTACTTAACATCACAATGCTACATTTTGTCCATTTTAAAGAGTAGTCGTTACTAGTTAGATTTGGGGTAGTTTTTGAACAGTCGGATGTCATATTACCTTGAAAAAAAATGCTGTTATTAATAGCAAGAGATTATATTAAAGCATGCAATATTTTACAGCTCTAGAATCAGTCCTTCATAATCAGCCTATGGATTTTTTATCTAATAAAAGACAAAGTTATCCGTGAAATGCTATAAATAATTGCCACACTTTATACAATTTTGTAAAGTTGTATTGAAATATCCTGAGCGATTATTGTCTGAAGTAACTGTCACAGGCAACATTGACATTTATGAGAAGAATTCTTGTTGAGGCTAACTTGGTGTTTTTTGGTATTGAATTAACTTGAGTTATCGAGTCTATGAAAGAAAACATAATTTTTAATATCTTCTTGTGAAATCTCCGCTTTAAATATAGGACACATTTCCTCCATCTATTTGCGTAAATTTATCAAGTTTGTGACTGGTTGCTTTTTTCTAATTCTTAGGCAAGAAAAGAATTTCAAATACTAATTTATAAAATTATAGACACAACATAATTTTCCTCCATATACCAAATTAGCAAAGCATAATAATTTTTTCTTTAGATATTTTCCTATAATGATTATTCATTTAATTGTAAAATTTTATGATAACTTGTTTCAGAGTGTCTATGAAAGCTTGTTTACTCACACCGCATTCATTCAAAGAAGGTTTTCTGCAATGGCTGCCATGCGCAATAATGAAACTTTGGTTATGTTTCTTAAACATGTGCTCAGTTCATCGGTCAGCAAGAAAGCGACATGGACAAAAGAGCATATCACTTCATTTCCTTGCTAAACTCTAGCTAGTTCCAACAAACCATGTTTCCAGCTTCAGTAGTCACAGTCCAGTCAGAAGCTTTCCGTCCAGTGGTCACTGGTAAAATGGCTATATTTGCTTTCACGTGGTCACAGCAGAATTCATATATCTTTGCCAATCGAGTTAACTATAGCGTGAATGCATGCAGAGTATGCTTCGTCGGTCAGAGTCTTTTTAGAAACTCTATATCTATCTCCTCCACATTTCACAAACTTAAGACTTCTGATTTTAAGATTTGCAATTTCAACACGGAAGGATTTTGCAAAACTCTCAATTTGTACTCGTTTTGTTTTTTATTAATAATTTTTTATGCACTTCGAATGTTTTAATGTGATGCACGATCATTTGTCGTAAAATCTGTGAAAAATGAAGGCATTAATCGCATAAACTGGCATCCTCCCGTTTATGAGAGGGATTTTACACAAACCATATATATATATATATATATATATATATATATATATATATATATATATATTGTCGAAATATCGTATTGATTCTTACGTCAGCACTGTCTATCTTAAGGGAATGAAGTATGACAAAGTGACAAAGGGGAAATAAAAGGGAAATGTTTTTGTCTGACGTGTTTCGTCTGCGAGAACTTCATCGCACTAAATTTATATTTAGGTAATGCAACTACATATGCGCAGGAAGAAAAGGGAGACGCTGAGAATAGTTAATTTATTTATTTTTACATACATGTCCAAAACATATATTAAATTAAAACCCTTTTTCTGCAGCTACTTGCTATACTTCTTTCTCTTAAAATTGTTCTTGATATTTACATATCTAAAACAATTTTAATTAATTTTTTATATCGTTTTTCACATCTCTCTCAATCTGTCAGTCTGCTGTCTGTCTATCTCTCTATATATATATATATATATATATATATATATATATATATATATATATATATATATATCTTACTGTTCTTTCTTTTTATTATAATATATATATATATATATATATATATATATATATATATATATATATAATAAAAAGAAAGAACAGTAAGATATATAATCCGGTGTTCTTATTGATATTTTATTTTTACAAAACAGTGCTCAATGTAAATTTAGAGAGCATAAATATAGATTAAAACCAAAAAAAATTAGACAATATAAAAATAAAAAGAAGATGAAGATAAACAAAAATTATGTAACTGTAGAAATCCTCATAACTGTCCTCTACAAAATAAAAATCGCATGGAATCATTAGTATACCAATATCTCATCTATTGAAAGAAAATCTATAATATGTAGCTCATTAAATGACCCATGTCTTTTGTGCATACATGAGAAATTATATATTACTAAGTTTATAAAAAATAAAAATTTAATGAATCAAAGAAATGAAATAGCTATTCTTTGCCGACATTGTCAAAAAATTTCCTTAAATAATATTTAAAAATAAAATAAAAATTAAAGAAATAAAAAAATGGAAGCTGGTAATATACATACTTATATTTTAAATAACATGAGCATATGAATCTAACTCTTTTCTTTTAATTTTTTAACATTTATATAGTCATTTACGTCGGCTTGGGAAAGCAGTAATTCTTTCAGGAATGGAGATATTTGAAAAAATCTGCGGTGCAAATTTATATTTTGATAAGATCCCATAGGGCACTCGAGAATTTTCATCTAATTAAGTTACTTTCTCTTTTAATAAGTGTGACATTCTTTAGATCAAAGTTGTGGTTTAATTTATTTTTCTGTATAACTGATGTATTTGATAAATCTTTGTGTATGAGATCTCTTTCGTGTTCATAGATACGTTTTTTTTTTATTTCTGCAAATTTCCCCAGTGTAATGTGTGGGTCAGTTATAGCTATTTATTTTATGTATACCTGCTTCAGAATTATTATTGTTATTGTTATTTTTGGTGCTGATCATATCTATAATAATTTGGGATGTGGTTGTAATTATTCTAATAGTGTTTAGATTAGATAAATTGTTTTGTATAGTGGATACTATCTAGTTTACTGTTATTGTTATTGTTGATAATGTTGTTACTTTTTGTGTTTGTAAATTTTGTACTACTTTCTTTTACCATTGTGGATGAAAAAAATAAGAATATTGAAGGTTTCTGAAAGTATTTTCTATGTATATTTCTTACTTGGGTAAGTATTGGGGGCTGCAGATTCTTAGTGCTCTTAAATATAATTCTATAATTATTCCAGATTTAATCTTGTTACATTGGTGGAATAAGAATTGATAAGGTTATTCTGTAGTACGTTATTATTTCTATGCGGCATGCTATCTAGGAAGAGGGGAAGTGTTTATACTCAAATTTAAAGGGTAAAATATATTGTGGGTTCAACGTTAATAATTTTGTTGAAAAAATCGGGTAAATTATTTTTTTGGGATATATTAACAGAAAATCATCTATATATGTGAAAAGGGAAGAATTTTGTGGTAAAATATTTTGAAGTTTCAATTTCCAAAAACAGACAAGCCAAAACGTCATTCATAGTAAACCCCATTGGTAAACTAAATTCTTTCTATAAAAAATGTTATCGGCGGTGAAAAGAAAAACATTGATTAGTAATTAGATGATACATTTTATCATTTTAGGTATAGGAATAGGTAATGTTATTTTTGTTTTAGTTAAGTGTCTTTTTAGTAAATTTAGACATTTCTTTACAGCAAAATTTGAGTCTAAAATTTTATATCTAAACTATTCATATATTTGTTTTTGATGTCTATCAAATTTTAACCTCACTTCTTGGTACAATTAGCTCCACGCATATAAAAAAAAAACTCTGGTGATTTTTAAATAAATTAAAAAAAAATTATTTAAAAATCACCAGAGTTTTTTTTATATGCTTGGAGCTAATTGTACCAAGAAGTGAGGTTAAAATTTGTGTTAGATTGCCGGCTAGTTTATGTGGGACGCTGTATTTTCCTGGTATAATAGGTCTCTTCAGGATGTCCGGTTTATGTATTTTTGGCATATATATATATATATATATATATATATATATATATATATATATATATATATATATATATATATATATGTAAATATTCCCTGACGGAGTATATCTGTAGAAGAGACAAAATGTATGAAAAGCCAAAAGGGAAACGATACTTAGTTATTAGTCGACGCGTTTTCGTCATCTGACGCACTTCATCGAAGCAAATGTGGTGATTTTATTTTGCAACAAATATATATTTGAGAGTAACTCAAAAGTTTTAAAATTTAATAACGCTCATAAATATTGATCAAAGTAACTGAAAAGTTTAGGTGTTAGAACGTAGATTACGTCATATAACATCATCGAAAAGAAATTTTTAAATTTAAACCATTTATAAATATTCAAGACTCTCATAAATATTCCTCAGATTAACCGGGATATGTAGGCATTTAGACCACAGATTACGTCATTTAGTATACTCGAAAAATATTTCTTTTGCATTTTGGATATATTTGCTGCTGTATTTTGGCTTGGGAAAGTAGTAATTCCTTGAGGAAATGTGAGGTTTGGAAAAAACCGGGGCTTAGATTGATATTTTGATAAAATTTGATGGGAGCACGCTCAAGGATTTTCCTTCTGAGTAAATTACTTTCTGTTTTGATGAGTGTGGCATTTTTTAGATCAAAATTGTAGTTGAATTTACTTTTGCATGTTGCTTTGCATTTCCTCATAGTCCATAAACAATAGCATATGCTCGTGTGTGTTATATTTATTTAATGTGAAATACTTTGGGTAACTTAAAATAACAACAAAATAGAATTAGCACCCTCGTGAAACTGTTCTATCATTTGATGATAGACTATACTCAAAATATGACGTCACCATACATGATATCGAAAAACTTGTATTAAAAATATAACGATAAAACCATACAAAAATATCGAGATATATAGCAAGAGTACTAAACCAGATATTGCAGCAATATTCCATATATTATACATATGTAAGCTGAATTCTGATGAGAAAGATTTTCCGGCCCGACACAGTGAAACAACTTTCCTGGCAATAGACATAGCAATTGACTCAATATAGTCAGACCACTTAATGTCAGTGGAAAAACTTGAGGCTAAGGAGGCACAAACTGCAGGGATACCATTGAATCTGCAAGCCTTGTGTGGATCTGATAGAAAAAACCATAGACGGAGTTATGGACGGCTCAGTAGATGTAAAAGCTAAAAGCACTTGAAGCATAATATCAGGAAACAGATTTATAATCCTGAACACGAGTAGGAAGGCAATTTTTTAAAGTATGAAAAGAACTATTTGGGGGTTTTCCATGAAATATGCAATGAAAAATGCTAAATGGAATATTGTAAATATGCAGACGAACATTGTAACCTATGTATATTTTCATGATTTCCTATCCGTTCTCGCCATTTTTACGAGCCAAATTTTCTGCTCTATGTTCAGTGCAAATAGGCAAAGATAAAAGTAAAAATTGCCAAGCCGATTTTGAAACGTTCATAAACCTTGCTTGAAAATGAAAATATGTAACAATCCCTACCATGCTGGATACAACTATTAGCAGACACGACTTATTGCTCTACCCCAGACACATAAGCCTCAAGGGTGGAAATAATATACAGAGACTAGTGGATGTAGAAGAATTACTGAAATTCTTTCAGTTTTTTTAATGTTCTAACTAGCCGTCCAAAAATTTTCATTGGAGTAAAGAGAGAAACATTACAAAAGAAAAGTTGCAGAAATTAAAAATAGACAGAGAGAAAGAAAATAAGAAGAGAATGAGATGAAATGCACCAAAAGAAGAATAAATGAAGAAAGTCAAGCACAAGATATGGTTCTGAGAGAATGAATAAAGCAAGTTCGAAAGGAAAGAAAATAGTGACAGCATTAAAATGAAAGTAACATTAAAACTTTATTGAACAGAATTTGTAAAGGATGGTAAAATAACGGTGATTTGAAAGTGGCGTGAGTGAAAAGAATGTCTAAGAAAAAAAAATACATTTTTAACGATATATTTATGATTCTTCTTGGAAATTGCTAATATTTCACACCTAATTAAGCTTGTATTCTCCTTTGAATTCATATTTTGTCTTCTGGGCCATTTTCCATTGTTATCATTTTCCTTCTGATTGTTTAAAGACAATAGAAAATTTAAACTTGCTCATTTCGTCAGATACTGGAAACGAGATCAGTTGGCAACATTTTCCTTATCCTCTCGTTTGACACACCAACAATCATAAAATAGGTGCCTAGTATAGTGTAGAATTTCATCTCACCCGATAAATTGCAGCAACTAACGTGAAATCGATTCCACAAGATTTCAGAAGACCTCTGGAGAAAAAGTTTGAGTCATACCCTCTTGAAACCGTTTGTTATACCTGTGGGAAACTGATTCTTCTTGACCAATGGAACAGATGCAAATTCTGTTGTAAAGTTGGAAACCTAGAGATGGTTTTGGCACTTGGTATATAATGCATTTTGTGTTACTTGGAGTTTGCATGGGAAACGGAAGAGAATTCCTTTTGCTATATCAATGGAATGGCGCGAGCCAATCATTTCTCAGATTGTTAACCAAAATATGTGGTTTATGAAAGAAAAACAAATAAAAAATAGTGTATGCAGATTGCACAACGGCTCTAAAAAGAATCCTACCTTGAAAATATTGTCCGAGTTCCCCGATTGGAAACCTTTATATATCCAATGATAAAGCCCTGATTCTTCCGGATTATAAACGCATACTACACACAGACACATGCACGCACGCGCGTGCACACAGACAGATTGAGAGAGAGAGAGAGAGAGAGAGAGGAGCATCTATCTTGGGAATACCATCAAATACCAGAAGAGATAATTCTGCTGATGACAATACAAATCCAGAACATTACTACATTCTATTTGTCTTTACTGTTTTCATGAAGGACCTGTCCATTAGTGCCCACCCATCGCATCCATCCATTATAGATATATAGTCGCCAGTAAAATTAATCTTGACAAATCAGGTTCATGTACTTTTTCAGCCAATTTAAGCGTTTCTCTTTAAGGTGGCAAAGTATTTAGTCAATATTCTGCATCTTTTCTTTCTTTTCACATTCATGTTTTTTCTTATTGATTAATCCATTTTTCTTGTTTATTAATCCTTTATTTCTCCCATTGTTTTCTTTTCTAATCAATTACCTCACCAATTCCTTTTATTTTTTAATTTCTTTTATATCGTTATTCAAACTTTCGGTAATGTCACATCAGACTTTACAATGTCATGTTCTTTTTACGAGGTTATATTTTTATGACCTATGCCTATCTTTATATATTTGTAACTGAAAATATTATATCTTTATATTATATTTGTATTTATTTATAAAAAATGAAAAAAATCGAGTTACATAATGATAACTTGATAAAAAGATAATACAAGCTGAAATTTACGTTATTCTTATTCTAGAAACATATATGATAAAACATCACAAACATATGTTTTATTAACACTAGATTTTATTGGAAAAATTGACGGGAATAGTAAAAAATCGGCCAGAATACAATTACAATAGTAATATATTTGCTTTAATCGTAGAAGTAATATGTTCCTGTCTAAAAGGTCTTACGTACTAGTACATGTTCAGAATCGGAATTTGCTACTCGATAAATCGAGTAGCAAATTCCGATTCTGAATTATGTATTACAGACTCTTCCATATAGCATTATATTGTTTGTATTTCAAGGTAATATTCAAGCGAAATTCGTAGCTCGACTAAATCACTTTAAAATACAGAGTTTTCTTTCGTATATTATGCACGTTACTATATATATTTGTATCTATGTGCTTGTGACGATAGTACTATTTTGCACGGTATGCTAAATTAAAACGAAACTTTTTTTAGAGGTGGTCTTTACTTTTACTGCTACGCCGAGAAGTTCATTCTTTCATTACGACAAGGGAAATACAGACACCCGTATATACACCCACACATGCATAATATTTTATAGTTTTGTATGTCGCAAATGTTTTACAACTATGTAGGCATGTATACAATATAAAGCAAATTACAATAATGTAAAGCAAATTGACTTCTGAAAATTAACTTTCATACATTCAGTTCGAGTTGAGGTATACATTGTTTGGTAAAGTCGCATACCTTTATAATGCCTATATAAGCAAACTGGATGAAAACATGGTGGATTTTGAATAATTATTTTAAAAAAAAATTGTTATAAGGAAGACGGACGGAAATTTACCAACATATGAACCGAATGTGAATCCTTCGGTGTCTACTTTAAAAAGCGCGAATAAGTTTAAAGCAATTTTTCTCTCTGCAAGCAGACAAGAAGATGAACTAAATGCAAAACATAACGTTTTGATGGAAGCTTTATTTTGTTGTGGTGAAGGGGATATGATAGCTTATGTGTCAGTCCAAACAACAAAAGGCAAATCATTTGATCCCCGGTGCTAACAGCCATCACATTCCTTGCAACCCATTGTTGATCATTCAAAATAAGGACGCATACAGTTGAGTATGCGTTTCATGTCAAGCCAGACCCATATGGGGGTTAAGCTCATTTTCGCAGCTGGAACGCTTTTTTAGAGACACCCAGTCCCCAAATTTGACCATTTTATATCTTTTTGATTTTGCGTTCGGATGACGGTGTTAACTTGCTTCACATCAACACATTTCTTTCCTTTCAATTCTGTTATTTGTGCATTTCACTGATCTTGGCACGTACTCTTTGCAACACAAATTCTCTTCTAATATTACCCCCCAAACTCATGAATCAAATTCTTGTTTTTCCTTTTCGTTTTCACTCTTTTATAGAATTTTCTAACCTTTCAAATTCGAATCATGCTGTCTTTCTATTGATAATCCTTTACCGTTCTTATCTTTAAGTTTCTCTTCCTGATTCATTTTCGTTTCTTCTTTTTGTTCTATTTCTTTAATTTCCACTTTTTTCTTTTCTTACATTTTTAATTTTTCCTTCCTTTTTCCTCTTTAATCAAATTTCCGTTTCTGCTTTTTCTTTCTTTCTTAATTTTCCACTTTTCCTTTATCATGCATTTTTTTTTTCATTAGTTCTCTTTCACTCATTTATTTCTCTCTTACTTTTCAATATACTTGTTTTCAGCCTTAACAAAAACAGAACAGGAAAAATCTTTCAGCGTTCATTTTCATTATTCTTCGCCGTCGTTTCTTCCTTACTCTTTTTCAATTTTTCTTCTTAAAATTTTAACATATTGTGTTATTCAACAATAAATTCTGCTTTAATTGTTGTTTAGAATATCACAACGTGTATTGGAAACAGTAATAATCTCTTTCGACTTTATTTCTCGCCCCTCCTCATAATTTCTCTCACCTTATCATTGTTTTCTACTGTTGTACTCCTTTTCAGACTTTCCTTCCATTTGGAAGTCTTCATCTCAAATCCAATTGATCACGTGTCTCCGTTGTTTCTCTGCATTGCGCTTACTGTCCTCTCGGCGCGCAGGGTGGCTAATAGAACCTGGACGTGATCACTTTGAAGTTGACCAGCTCTCATGGCTATTTATAATTAGAAACTGCATACACAGGTCGGACGTAATGGCATTTTGGCCGAACTCTGTCGCCTTTATGTACTGACCACATAGCTGGTCAACGGATTCTTTCGATTGGCAATCAGAGGTTGTAGATAACCCTCCCAATTCTCATCGATGTGAAGAGAATTTGAGCAGGCAGCGTTGCATGTTTTACATTTGTGAACATTTGAAATGGTAATTCAGATAATTAATACATTTAAAATGTCAGCGATATCGTGTTTAATTGACATAAAATCGTATTTTAAATTGGGTGCTGACCACTTCTTAAGCAGCTTAAATTTTCAGAGGCTATTAGCATTGTTCTCTAAGTGAGTCAATTTTCATGTGAAGGTTTAAATTTTGAAGTGGGAATCAATAACAGTTACAGGAGAAATAATGTAACAATCAGGGTCAGTACTAAACCTATTTTACAGATTTACACCTTCAAATTCATAACTCGAAATAATATCAATAATACATATTTAATAAGTTTACCTTAGTCCCAAATATGGTCATATTGCAATAGGCCTAACGAGGAAGTCACAAAAACGAATAGACTGAAAAATTGGCTTGTTAACCATTACTCTACAACATGTACCACAAAATATTTACTCATCTTTTTATAAGATAGTCGCCCTTTCCGAGGATTGATCTCACCGCACTATGGGATTAGTCGAGTAAGCACAGTTCTAAAACAGGAATCCGAGATTCGACAATTTGCGTCATTAGACCTTGTGTAAAGTTTGACGGTGTGGGTAATTGCCATTATCCATTTGTGACAAGAATTTATTTTATATTAATATTAGTTACTTTTCATTGCAACTACTCATGCCGTTAATCTTAGGAATCTTTTCACTGGATATTTTGGCAACAGAGTAGAATGCAGGAGGAGAGGGACTCAAGCATTTCGCAGAGGCATTAATGCAAAGTGAGTTCGAATCAGTATTAAGAAGCCTAGTAATAGATCCCATATGTCACTTAAAAACGAGATAACCCTTGACATGGGTTATGGAACGAAAATAGTCTACCCCCGTAGATTAAATAAAAGGTTCGTTTCAGAATTCCCTGTAGGTTACTCGGATCGACATATACCTGATAAAGGCCAGATAGCACAACTGCCAAAAGCTTGAAGTAATAACAACAGAGATAAGAACAATAGTCCTCGTGTAAATACTGTAAATAAATGTTTGTTGTAAATTGCCAGACATTATGTTTTCCCTTGTTTGTATTGTTTATCATTTAAGAAGAAACGTTAACATTAAAAAGAAACATTGACATTTCGAGTTTTGTCCAGATAAATGAAATCCTTATATTTATCGTTGGCGCACTATATGTGGAGACAAACTATATGTGGAGATAAAAGTGAATATATTTCCTCTGAAATGCGATCCAGATATTTCACTGTTACCTCGTCCGGTAAGGAAAGACAACTGCGATAGATGTCACCTGACTGATATCCATTTTTAAAAAAATTAATTGTAGGAAATACTTGTACTTAATGTGCTGAAAATATTTTAACGATGTATCAACTACAGAAAACTTTTTTTACATCATACGAAGTTTTTGAATTTATCGGATTTTTCAAATTTAAATTACTATTTATGATTACTTAAACTACAAGAAACATGTTTTAATTAATAATTATAATCACAGAGCTTGACCTCGGTTACATCAACACCTCTATGAACACATTGATACGAACACATAATACTGCTTGCACAGACACACAGCACATTTCTCCACACCTCAAAACATCGTACCACTTCTGCTTTGATGACATATTTTGGCGATAGTTGCTGTCAATAGTCACACAGTTTACTCTATCTCATTACACTATTTCTCTGTCCCATAGAAGGTATCACGGTATTCATCGTTGGAAAGGACAGTAGAAAAATCGATCTACTGGTATTATTTTGCTTAATTCATTTGGTTTATCTTGTGGATGTATTTTAAAACATGATTTGTGATCAGTCTTACATATTTTGCCACTTAAACTATGGCTGAACATCTTGTGCTTTTCGACATTTCCCTGTTTCTTCAGTTTCATAAATTTCTTATAATAGCAAACTCAATAATGAAGAGATGTTAGCGAGTTAATATCCGAAACTACTTCGAATCAGGACTGCATAGAAGCCGTTATGGATCTTTAATGAATTTCTCAATTTTGTGATACTTGATGATTATTTTTGTAATTTCTGCGCAGATAGATATTAATATGATTCAGTAGATAAACCTTTAAATTCCAGTGAGTATTTATATTGATAAAACAAAGAAACAAGTATTTAATAATGTGAAACGCAAGAAATTAAAACGAAGTGATATATTTGGTATTCGAACCCGGATAAAGCCAAATATTTCGACGGCTGATTTTCTTGGCAAACAAACCTCTTGCGAAAATATCGTAGCATATTTTCTGATTTCGTTTCATTCAGCCTTCTGCCAAACTAAACCCAAGATTAGTCAACAGCATTAAGAAAGTATGAACGTGTACATCAATATTAATAAACAAAAAGTCGGTGATAAGTACTAACGTATAACATATTTTTGTCGCAAGTATACGCACTCATAATGTTGACTCTCGGAAAAGACGTCCGAGCTGTTCACACATTCACCATAGACAGTAGAGAAGCGCATCAGTTTTCTATCTCTGATCGTTTTGTTCTGGGTAAGCATCATCCTTCATATCTTGCAAAACTAGAAAAAAAAAAGAAAAAGAAAGGACGATAACGTCCACCAGCAACATCCCTTACACACACACATTCACGAAAAAGGAAAGAAAAAATATTCCAAACCAAAAAGAAAAAAATGGAGAGGACGGCAAAAGGATTAAAAAAAAAAAAAAACTCTCTAGACAAATAAGCGAGGCCATAAATCAGGCGAAACGTTTCGAATGTTCAATATATCACTTTGAGTGGCCAGGCATCGTATGAGTGGAAAAAATTTACGAAAGACACGATTCCGAATTAAGCGTTCGCAAGATGGCGCTTCATGGCACATCAAGTAGACAAGTTGGAGAGAGCAAAGTCTTGGGGTGGTTGGGTTATGTGCTAAAATAAAATTGATTTTTTTCTATTGAAGATAATATTTATTTCATTTGTTCTATAAATTCTTCACTATTATTCATCGTTCCATTTTTATTTACATCTTATTTTGAAAATAAGAATAAGAAGGACTGACTTTATTCTCTACGTGACTGTAAGAGCGTTTGACTTTTCCTGTTTGTGTGCAGAAATGTGCTGTGTGTCTGTGCAAGCAGTATTATCTGTTCGTATCAGTTTGTTCATATACCTGTATACAACGGTAACTACACGTGTACATGAGTATGCAGGGAAAGAGAGGAAGAACAAATATATCTTGTCTATGGTTTACGTAGATGCATATGCGTGCATGTGTCTTTTGAAGCCACATTGAGCGAATCAGAAAAAAATGATAAATCTACTTAATAAAAAGCAGAGACAGCTTTTTTATCAGACACAAAAAATTATAAATACTCGGAAGAAACGGATATGAGCCAGCATGAAAAATGTGGGTAAGATAGATAGATAGATAGATAGATAGATAGATAGATAGATAGATAGATAGAAATGACATTTTCATCCAGATTAAATCGATATAAGGTATATTGGATAAATAAATAAAAATGGAATTTTGTATTACGGATTTTACAAGTACGTCGCTGGATTAGTGTTGATGCTGAATTTGGTTTTGTGTTCATAAGTTATTCCAAAACAGACGAGGTGATTGATTGATTGGAATAGAGACAGGATGATGGATATATCTGAATGAGAAATAAACTGATAGATATACCATTCAGATTTTTCTGAAGGGTCCATAAATGTTCTTTATAAATACAACTCCATTCCAATTTCAGGGTGAATGAATATATGCACAAGTTAATGAAGCATATACAAATACATACAAAGTGCAACACCCCATATGTATGCGTGCGTTTGTTTGTTTTTGCGTGTGTGCGTGTTGATGTACCCATACAGTGTTATGAATATATGTAACTTTTGTGTGTTATTATCCTTGATTTTTTGATTTTTTAAGGCACAAAAAGCATTTATTAGACAGCTATTTAATTGTCATTCATTCATAGCCTCTTTGAGAGGATGCATAAAATCTAAAGAGTGAACGGTCATCAGGGAAAAGAAAATATACTATAAAGAAGTAACGCATACAAGTAATAGTATTTTCATGATGACATAGGGAAGAAAGCTACAATACATAAAATAACATGAAAGGTCCTGCATTTTGACTTAAAATCGACATGGGCCAACAGATCAACAGAAACAGAATAACAGGTCCAGATCGGATTATATTAGAGATACCTTAGAGGATTTCAGGATCGATATGATTACTATAATAATAAACGAAGTCTATGACATCGGTGAAATACCAGAAAAAAAAATTCAATAAATCTATCTTCATAGCGATGCCAAAGAAACCAGTTTTAAATGAATGTGATCTCCATAGGACAATCAGTTACACCCAGTAAACTTACCATTAGAATTCTCATGAACAGACCAAATAGGTCGAAATAAATTTGGCAATTTTTAAAGATGCTAGAACAAGAAACGCCATCAGAGCAAGTAATACAAAATCAAAAAGATCTCTATGTCTATAGATTACGCAAAAGTATTTTGCACAATGACCTACTTGAAATGTTAGGGAAGTTTGCGAAAGATATTAGAATAATCCGTAACCTTGGCTGGGAACAATAAAATCATCCTTGATAATGGCTAAATGTATAGGCGAAAGTGCTCAGAACTACAGAACATTTGGACAGTTTCTACACACTCTCTGTCTAGAAAATAGAACACAAGAAAAATTAAATAAAAAGCTTAATCGCTGTACTTTGCCTGTTGTCTTTAATGAAACATGTATAAATGAAGGATTGCTGCCAAATACACAATATATATATATATATATATATATATGTGTGTGTGTGTGTGTGTGTGTGAGAGAGAGAGAGAGAGAGAGAGAGAGAGAGAGAGAGAGAGGGATAAATATGTTAATTCTCTGTCAGGACATACGTATGTCAAGCGGGAATATTAAAAAAAAGTCCCTGACTAATGCTGTTGTTGAAACGCATTCAGATTGACCATGGTCGAAAGGGAGAATCAAAATGTACAACCTTCAGCAGACAGAGATGTTGCTTATACTAACAATAAATGTTTTAGTCGTTCTTCTCTTCAGTTAA
>CAHIKZ030002135.1:2002500-2097500 GCA_903632075.3 Acanthosepion pharaonis | reverse complement strand
GCGGGTAAGTCCACCACTTGCGTGAGAGATTGAGAAGTTCAGCGTTTGGATGCTAGCGAGGTCAGTGTTGGAATGTTTAAGCCACCTGGCATGTTTGGCATTACAGTCACCGTACACAAATATATTTGAAAACGGGTGTAAGGAGATGGCCTTGTCTATATTGTCAGAAATACTATCTCGCACGCAACAGTCATGGGAAGAAGAGGGACGACAGATAAAACGAGATAGCTTACTGAGTTTAGTAAAGAGAGACTGAGACACATGTAAAAATGGACTGGAGATTCAAGAGAAAGGTCACTAGCCAGCGGTAGATGTTCGCGGACATAAACTCCCAGGCGAAACATTTGGACATTAGAGTCCTTCCTAAAGACAGGAAGATAGCCTGGTATCAGGAAATCAGTGGAGGGTATTGAAGAGTTAAGATTAGTTTCGCAGAAAGCTAGAATATCCGGATACATTTTGAAAAGGAAAGATTCCACACTGCATAAGTTTGTACAAAACCATGAATGTTGGAGATAGAAAGGTTCAGGTGTGATAAGTGTTTTTGGTGAGTTGGTTTAGTTTTATATCTTTGGTTGCTTATAGTCATGGCGTTTTAGTTTCGTAAGGAAAGGCCTAGGGTTGTAGCAGAAGTCGGTCGTCTAATGTAACATGTGTAGGAAGGCAACTGGCGCAGACTGCAACATAGTATGGCATCAGGACTGGCCACCGAAGGTGCTTGCATGGACATTATTCTATGCGCGACATAGTACTGCAAGAATCCCGATATTATGTGACTGTTGATCGGAACAGCCTCTGAAGACGCTACGCAAGAATTCGGGCTCCTAACTACTAGTCGGGAGCTGCAACCAGAAAACTGTCAGCTGGTAACCCTCAGAATGAAGAGACATTGCCACCATCCATACATATCACCAAAATATACATGAAATCACCACTATTAAAAGCCAGGGAAAAGGAAAGAAACTTGGAACCCCTTCCTAAACAGGAAACAAAGGATGAGCCTCTACTCCTGTTCAAGAGAAGGGAGTGGAGTATGGACGGGCGACATATCTCCCCTATATTTTTTTTAAAAAAGAAGTACTAATTTTTTACTTAGAGCCGAAATGTCCATTATAAATTCAACAAAGAGTTAAAGATGGAAGAGAGCCTACCTGTGAAACAACTTTACAAGAGGAAAATCAGTCCTGGGTTAGACTTCCAGTTATAGCAAAGAATTCCATTCAGATAACTTATTTGGAGATTCGATTTTGTACAGAAATTTTAGACCCTGCCATGTTTAACTGACATTATAATATATTAAGAGGGAGAGAACAGGTAGTAGAGGTGGGGGTCTGTTCCTAGAAACATGAGTCAGTGGCCGGTAACAGCAGGCTAAAAAAGGAATGAAAAATAAAAAAAAACACGATGGTCATTAAATATTAAGATTAATTGCATTCATGATGATGAACGATTCAAAAGTGAAATTTTATTGTTCACAAAAATAATAATAATAGCTTAATATTGTTTTTGAAGTTATTTACCTAAAGAAATCAATGTAATAAGTCAAAAACAAAATCTATGTTTTAGAATTTTTAATTGATGTAAAATCATTTAAATATTGTTATGGTCCGGTTCCTTGTACCACGGTGATAGCCCAAGGTAGAACCAATAAAGAAGAACTCGAACACAGGTATGGAATAACACAGATATATTACAAACAGGAATATATACAGAGAAGTAGAAGTGTTAGTATGAACAATCAGGTTTAGTAGAGAGAACAATGTAGTCTCGACCAGTATCATTATTCCAATGTCTTGCAGTAATTGTCTGAACGCAACTCTGTTTCGGACTGCCTCTGACTCGACTCTTGACTCGACTTCAACTTCTGAGGCGCAGTATTTATTAAGTATGGAATAGTCCATTATTATTATTATGGGTAAGATCCCATAACACCCCGCTTCCGAAGCTTTTGCGTAGCGGGGTTTTTTCTAATATCTTTTTTTCTTTGGATCTATTTCCAAAGGTTCAGTGAATTTTCTTTTTTTTGACGATTTTCTTGATTCTGGCATTGTTTGAGGTCTTTTTATATCGAATGTGTCGAAAATCGTGTCCAATACCTCTTCTTGAGGTGGTCTGTTAGCATCCTGTAACGGTCTCTTCCTTATTTGGTTTACGTGTGAGAATTTTTTCCCTTGTGCTATGTACATCATATTACCAATTCTTTTCTCAATTATGCCTTGCTCCCAGTAAGAGGTATTATTTTTATATGCTTTAAAAAGAACTTTTTTCTCCTGGGAGGAATTTTCTTTTTGGTGCGTAGGACTGCGTTACTTGTTTTGTTTTACTTGGTAGTAATTTATCGAACGCTGATCTGATTTTCCTAGCAAACATGACTTCTGCTGGTCTGGGTAGAGGATAGTGGTAGTCCTTTATTGCTGCGTTCAAAACTGTAGAAAAATCAGCACAAACTCGAATTTCTCCTGATTTCTTTTTGACGTAGACCGTCGGTGCGGCCCATTTGCTGTATTCTACTTTTTTCAATATGCCCGTATTTTCGAGTCTAGTTAATTCTTGGTCAATTTTTTCTATTGACGCAAACGGTAAGCTCCTTTTTCTTCTTGAAAACAGTTTGAACGTTTTCCTTTATTTCGATATTAGCTGCCATTTTCTTACATCTTCCGAGACCTGCTGAAAATACTTCGGGGAAACTCGTTTTTAGTTTTCCTTTTAATTTGTCTGCCTCGGTTGATAAGCTTTTTACATTTTGGCAGTACGTACTAATAGGTAAATCCCACAGTTCGAATTTTTGCATCCAGTCTGTTCTGAATAGGTTTTCGGTATTTCTTAAGACGTACATTTTTAGTTTTTTCGTCATTCCATTAAATTTTACGTTTGTAATTACTTCACCCTCGAATTTTATCTTTCTCCCTGTGACTGATCTAGCAATTTTATCCGGTTTTAACATGACAGGTTTGTTCAGTTTTCTCCATGTTTGTAGATTTATGATAGTTAAGTCTGAGCCAGAATCCAGCTGTAACCTAACTTTTCTGTTTTGTATTCGTCTCATCTCTTTGGTCGGTCCTCGTAATTCTTATTCTTATTCTGCTTTTGCTTTCTTTTCTATACCAACAATGAGAACTTTGTGGCCAATTTTTTTACATGATAAACAAGTTTTAAAACGATATGTACAGTCTTTAACCCAATGTCAAGACCCACAACGATAGCATGGACTGGGTGGTGTTTTTTTATGTTGATTATAATTAGAAAATTTTGTTTTACCTGTTCTTGAGGCGGGAAAATCGGTTTGTTTGTGAGGAGGGAAAATTTGTTTGACTTCGTACTTTGCGTACGTGTGCTATGCCAGCTTGTTCTGTGTCTTTTGAGTCTTATATATATATATATATATATATATATATATATATATATAAACAAATGACGTCATATATTAAGAAATGGACAAGGTCCGACAATTTATTTATTAAAGACATTTTTTTGTTTAACGTTGTTATTTACAGATACAAGTATTTAAGAATGCTCTGTTTATGATAAACAGTATTAAATAACATTTACCGGCCTGAATGTCCGAGAAATTTTCATAGAAAATATTCGTTCTTTGACAGGATTCGAACCTGCATCCTATACGGAACCGTCATTTACGCTGACGTGCATAACCTCTGGTCCACAAAGAACCTTTTCGGTAGACAAGGTCGAATTTACTGCTTATAAACTTCAATCTTCCATTTGTGGCCCAGAGGTAAGGCACGTCAGCGTAAATGACGGTTCCGTATAGGATGCAGGTTCGAATCCTGTCAAAGAACGGACATTCAGGCCGGTAAATGTTATTTAATACTGTTTATCATAAACATAAGAGAAAATAATTAAAACATAAGTGAAAATAATTTTAAAAAAACAATGAATTAAACTCAACAGTAGCATTTAACTATAATAAATAACTACTTCTAATGCATAAAATATAAAATTATGCATGTTATGAATAATCAAGAGTGGTCTTCCCCTGTTTTGTTACTCTCCTCTTTGAGGGAGCTATTTCTGTTTACTGGGACAATAAAAGGACACTATACGCGAAACTTTTATTCTCAGTTGAATAAAACTTTCTTAAAGCCTACACGTGCGTACTTTTGATATTACAATGCATTTTGATAAGGTTAATAAAAGCTTATAGAATAAAAAATATATTCTTAAACTCTTGGCTATATAAGATTTCTTATTTCATACATACATACATACATATATATATATATATATATATATATATATATATATATATGACAATAGGAAACTTTAATAGTTGCTGACGTGTTTCGTCCAATGTGGACTTTCTCAAAGAAAAAACGAAATGAACCACAATTTTGATTTAAAAAATGCTACACTCATAAAAAGAAAATAACTCACTCAGAACGAAAGTTCTAGAGAGTGCCGCCAGTTAATATTACACAAATATTAATCTACGGCCAGGCCTTTTCCATATTTCACCTTTAACAAAATTACTACTCTTCCAAACAAACGTACACAACAATATCTTAAAATCAAAAGAAAATGGTTGCATCCGTCAATATCTACACACGTGACAGTAATTGACGTAATTTTCAGTTAGCAGTATGAAAATAGCGTCCTCTAAATTCTTCCAGTTACTAAGGACATTTTGTTTTTGTTATTATTAGTTACTTTGTTTAAATAAATTCATTTCGTTTTTTGCTTTGAGAAAATCCACGCGTCAGCAACTACTACAGTTTTCCTCTTGTCATTTATATTTATAAATATTGTCTTTTGTACAGGTTAACTCTTTGCTAAGAGGAAAAGATCGCTACCCAGACCAAAAATAAATTACTAAATAAACGATTTGAGCTCATCTCAAAAGGCAGACATGAAAACAAATTTTTACTACGTTACTTAAAAATCGAAAACTGAAATGAATAAATACAAATAAACAAAATAATATAAAAAACAAGTAAAATAGTTTAACCCAAACAAATAATAAACAATTTAACAACCCGTTAGAATAGACGAAATAGAATAAATAAAAATAAAATACATAAAACAAGTAAAAACAATCAACCCAAATAAGGAAATAAAGTAAATAATAATAAACAAATTAGGAAATCGCCCCCGCTAAAATAACCCATTAGAACTAACAAAAATAAGCATAAATAAGCAAAAACAAGTAAAAATAATCAATCCAAATAAATAAATTAAAAACTGTCCTCCGCCAAAATAACAGAATAGACTACGACAAGCAATCTAAACAATAGTTTTAATTATCTCCCCAGACCAAAACACACTATTAAATAAGCGACCTAAGAAAATCCCCCACACGACTTTGGAGTCGCTTGCATCTCTTCTGGACGGTCACCTTGTTTAAGTTGGTGAATGTTGCCCTAATACTTCAGTTCATCTTTTGTGCTACAAGGAGCTTTGTTGATCTCCCGCTCAACTACACCGCATACATAATAATCATGCGGTTTGCGGTCTGGTATGTTAGGTGGTTAGTTGTGAGGGGTGATATCGTTGCATAAATTGTCTGGCAGCCATATCTTGTGTGGCATGGTGCAGAATCATGATGCCAGACATAGCAGCTATCCACTTGACACAGGGAAGCATTACCTCCACAAGACACTGGATGTAGGACTCCGTGTTGAGTCTGACGCCCTGTGGGAAGATGAATGGAGGAATAACGTGCCATCACTAGTGATCACAGTAAACACCTACGTAATCACCATTAGTCTCATCAAATTCTTTCCGAATCCTGTGCACTGACACACAAACACTCTGAAATGTTCGTATTGAAGATTCTGGTGCGAATGCCAAGCAGTACAGCATGTCCTTTCAAAATTTCTGGCGGAGTGAATTGCGTCACGGTACTTTTTTTTTCTCAAAGACGGTGTCCAATTGACTCTACTATAACGTACAGACAACAAAAGCCAAAACAAACAATGCACTCTGCCCATTTCACCCTATATATATATATATATATATATATATATATATATATATATATATATATATATATATATATATTAAAAACGACAGACATTTTTGTCGATTAATTAAAATCGATTTTTCCAAGTTATGAGTAAGCGTGGTCAGACAAAGAAAATTCCGTAAAAAATTTTCTTAGAGGAAATATGATGCAAGATTTCGACTTTCTTAAGTCATCATCAGAGTAGGTAGAAACAATTGGTGAAGTTTAGGAAAATCGACATAAGCTGACTGTCGCTTTTAAGATTATTTGCCTTAAGGAACCTACCTCCATACACAGAATATATATATATATATATATATATATATATATATATATATATATATATATATATATATATATACGAGTAATCACATAAAATAGATACCTGCGATTTAAAATGAAATTTTAACAGATGAAAAGTCTTTCTTGAAGCTTTTTTTGTTTTAATCCCAAGCTAATTGATTAAATTTAATATTTCAAATATAAAAATACTTTAAAACGGAATTTAAATTGATTTGGGTGATTTTTTTCAGTTATCAGTAAAATCGCTAAATTCACACATATTGTTAAATCTGTCAACACAACATAATTCTCTTTATTAAAAATCATTAAAAATGAAATATTCTTTTCTGAATCGTTATTTGAGAAAGATTAACTGATTTAAAGTGGAATCAATCTGAATTAAAAACAAATATTGCTTACTTTTGGTTTAAAATATCGCAGAAAGTCATTTTTAACACGGAAGTGGTATATTTTTATGAGGTATTGGCAACAACTGACGTTTGAGAATATTTTGTATGGGGTGACAATTTTTTCTAATGGGACAGTTTTTCTAAGAGTAAAAATTACTTGAAGAATATAACGTGTACGCCTTTATTATATAAAAAATTTTAACTACCCAATAATCTTAAAAATTTAAGAAAATATTTTAAGCAATCTATTTTATTGAATTTTCGATACCTAACTTACGAAGGCACTTGTTGGGGAAATGTTAGAAATTACCAATGAATTTTAACTTTACTTTTTTGTTTTAATAATTTCTATTGCCGCTTTTAAAATTATTTCTGTCGTTTTATTATCTATTTTTTTTTTAAACTTTTTTTGGCTTCATTCTGTCGCCTCTTTACATCTTTTTTCAGTTGCTTTCTGCCTACCTCCAAAATTTTGATTCTCTCTTTCCATATTGTTTTTTCTTTTTCATTTGCCTTTTTAACTAATTCTTTTAGATATGTTACCTCGCCACCTTTTTCCGTTGTTTTTCATTATAAATTTTATCTATCTATCTATCTATCTATCTATCTATCTATCTATCTATCTATCTATCTATCTATCTATCTATCTATCTTCCTTACTTTCTTCCTTGCTTTTTTCCTTTGTTTTTCCTTTCTTTCTTCCTTTCAGTCATTCCTTCTTTAATCTCTAATTTCTATTGCATCTTCTTCGCTCTTAAATTTATGTTCTCTATTTCGCTCTTCCGTATTTTCAACCATCTTTCTAAAAACATTTACTTTTTTCTTTACATTAATTTCCCCAACTACTCTATATTTTCTCTCTTTATCTTTCCTCCATTTTTCATCAAACTCTCATCTCTTCTTTTAAGACACGCTCTTCTTTCTTGAAAAAGCTTGCCTCTTTCATCGTCACCTCAAAAGATCTCAAAAGTCGATGATGTGCTTAACTTAAAAGTAGCCCGAGTGACTTAATAGATATCCAAGACATGCGCACAACGTGTGAACCTCTCCACCTTCATTCTTTTCCTATTTCTCTTTTTTCTCCCTGCAGTTGACGTCCAAGATCTCTTGGACAATCTCCAACAAACTTCAAATCATCCAACACAGTTAGATTGAAAACGGAATGGTCGTGGTTAGGCAGTTGGGAATTGATAGCAGTCTGCCTAATGTGAAATGGTTCAGTGCTTTGTTTGAGCTTCACTTGTAAAGTAAGAAACGACAGGATAGATTCGTTTACTAAACCATTTCATCTTCCTCTTCTGCTCTTTTTTACTTTAGGCATGAAATGATATAAAATATTTCTATAAAGCTCGAACATCGAGTCTTTGTTAATTCTTGATAATCTGATGTAATTTTTCTTCATCTTTAATATTCATTGTGTTTAATTTGTTTCAAGACTGTTGATAGGATGTAGTAAAAGTACAACACTGTCCCATTTTACATATTTTATGTCATTAAAAAACAGTGGCAACATACAAGCAAATTACGTCAACATTTATTAAAAAAGAATAGCAGTTAAAAATGACGAACATGAAGGTAAATAAAAATGAGAAACCTGATTGCAATTTAGTAATGTTAGTGTTAAAATATTGACATTAAAATCGGTTCAATGTCTACTATGTGTCTTTAATAGATTCTTTGTCATTCTGTACAAAGTTACATCAACTTAATTTCTATTGATTTATTACTGCAACACTTAGACACGAAACAGTGTAGGTTGGAATTAAAGAATAAGACTTCAGTGACTTTGGATGAGTCTCTCTTTTGCAAATAATGTCTGCCACTGCAGGATAGAGCTCCCTTAACAATTAGACTACTAACATTAACGGGATGCAGCAAACTTTCATTTTTGTTTTGTTTTTTTCGAAAGCCTAACACATTGTAACCTTTGTTCACGTCAATTTGTATAATTTGCCTTTATTAAGTAAAGCATTGCCACTTATAATTTTTTTCCTTAAACATTCTTCGTTGCTTACATGATCTCTCTATAAAATTCTCAGCACCCTTCTGTAGAACATCTCTTTTTTCTCAAGTTACCAATTCATCTGTGAGGAATTGTTCATCATTCACTCACTCATATAAATCAGTTCAACACTTTTTTCTTTGTTAGTGATTTCTATCTTTAGTGGGTACTATTCAGTATTAGCCTTGTGCCAAACTAAGAGCATCTTAGAATATAGTTTTCACGCCTGCACATTTGCAACGGACATTGTGTTTAATTTGTTATTTACTATGTGTCATTATTTTGACTTTGTGTCAAATTATACAATGCTTAATAACTAAAAAAAATGAATGTTTGTGACTTTTAGAAAGAAAAATAACGGCACTTGTTATTCGCAAGACTAATTTCTCTCGGAAGTAACAGTAATTGTAATTGTCTAAAATTCTTACATTTCTTTTAATCGTCACCGTTTAGCGATCACTGATGCTTTTTTCTTTTTACTCATTGTTTAGTAGAATTAAATATATTTAACATTTCTGATTTCAAAAACAGATTTATTCATGGATTTTTTATTAAAATGTACTTTGTCTCTGTCAAATATGCTCGTTAAAATTGGCGTTTTAAGAAATAACAAAAGAAAATAGGGCTTAAAAGAAAAATAATATCAGTAAAACGTTTTTAAAAATAAAGGAGCTAAAAGATCACTGCGAGAGGCACGAAAAAAGAGAAAAACGTATTGAGAGAAATTTAGGCTAAAGAATAAACGATTATAAAGTTTATGAAATAAAACGGAAATAATAGCAAATAATAAAGAGATTTTTCTATTGAATTATTAATTTAATGTTCATTTTTATTTTCGTAGAAATATGTCAATAGATTCAATGTATATAATATTTCAGTCTTATATAGATGTCATTTGAGACTAAGCTCTAACGCCCTGAAACATATACCGTAAACATTGTTTCTATCATTTAACGATAACTTCAGGTTTTGATGCGTTTTCTTGCACTCCATATTATGAGTAAATGTAGATACTCTGTGCAGGATTTCGGTAACATAACTTCAACTTAGAATCTTTTGACGTTAACTGTAAAAAGAAAAATCTTTATTTTGCAAGCGCCCACTGGATAAAAGGCGCCGGACAGTAGATATGTCACAAATATATAAGACAAAGACGCTATTCAAATTACAAATAACAAATTTGTTTGATACCACACTACATATATATATATATATATATATATATATATGACCCTGACCAAGGCAAGTCCGACGAGATGATCAGAGCTAACCATGAAATCCGTTCGGTAGTGCAGATGAGTTAGTGAGAGTTATTTCTTATGTTGGTTAATGCTACTGGCGTGTGAGTTCAGAAATATATGATTGAGTTTGGAGAGATGTATGTTTGAGTTGTTTCTAGTAGAACTAACTGATATCTAACAATTTTAGCAATCTTTATATAAGGGTAAGCTAAATCTCAAATTAAACTAGCCGCAACGAGACCTGATTGGCTGAAGTATATATTTGTATGTATGTATGTGTGTGTGTGTGTCGGTCTCTGATTGGCCAGAGCGGTAGTGTGCCAAGATAATTTTAAATCACTAAAACTGTTTTGGAATCGTCTCAACGTGATGTAGTTGAAATATCAGCTGCAAGTCTATCTCTAAAGAAAAATAGGATAATTTACAAAAGGCTGTATAACTTGCAAGAAGGAAAATATGAAAAGAAATCATAATTAAAATAGAAAATAATTGAGAATTTAAATTTTTAAAAAGAAAAAAATAGAATAAGGCAAAAGCGGTAAAGAAATAAATAAAATACAAAAGAAAAGAAAATGACTCAAATGATAAAAAGATTTTAAAGAAAAGGTAATTTTTCAGAATGGATGAAAAAGAATTAACCAAAATAATTTTTAAAGAAAGCGGTAAATAAAAGACTATAAATAAACAGCATTCTGAATGTGGACAAAATGCAGAAGAAATAAAAGAGACAAATATAACGAAGAAATAAAGAATTTGTAATAAGGAAGACGGGACATAAGCAAAGACTAATTTTGCATAAAATCTTCAAAGCAGAAAGGAGAATGAATGAAATAAATGAATCCTGCATGATCCTCAAAGTAGTGAAAGAGAATAATAAATAAATATTCCATAGTGACTAAAACTCTATGAAGCAGTCAGAATAAACGATTGGACATTTTGGAAGCTGACGTTAATTGACACGCAAGGCGCAAGATTCAAGTACGGTAGTTGAGTGTTGATTAATCTTCTTGCCTTGGTAAATCAGGTCTTACCATTTTCCCTTCCTTTACAAATAAATGAGTCTTTTATTTCTGATGAGTCAACCGAGTAAAATTTACCAAGAGCAGAACCACATGTATGTGGTTCTGCTCTTGGTAAATTTTACTGTCTGCATGCAGAACAATGAATACAAGCCGGCAAGTTAAGAAAGAAAAAAACAATACTATGGACGATGTTGAAGACTCAATGGAGAAAAAGGTTTTGCCTTTATAATCAGCAGGTTCGAGTTTAAATTTTATAATGGCATTTTTTAATGTTTGATAATTGGTTCGTTAGAGTTAATTCTAATTAATTTGGGGTTAACTCTCGACTTAATAAGCTCTAAATTAATGAAGATTATATTGAAGCATATGTTGAAATTGCCACAGAACTGTATTCTGGTGTCGAGAAAATGTTGGGTCTTCAATAAGCGAGAACTTAACTGATTAAGCTTCGCTTTAACAGTTTCTTTCTATTCGTGCAGGTTGTTATTTCGTCGACAGTTCCATGTGTTTTCCTCTTGTATGTTTATTCATATCAAAAATATCTAGTGATCTTTTTGTGACAATAGCATCAAATGACAACCACATGTTTTGTTCTTTTTATCTTAAACAATCTTCAGCACGATCTATGTTATTATGGCAACGTATTTATATTTGACGGTCTTTTAAAAAAAGATAATCAACTTTTGAACAACTATTTGAATAATATTTAATTTTAACGAAAATCTTGTGTGCCGTTTGCCAATTTTCATGATTTCTAGTTTCTTTATATGTATGCAATTGTGTGTCAACATGGTTTCAATTGAACAAAGAACGATTTCTTAATGGCAGAGGGGATTTCGTATTCTGAAATGACATTTCGAAATCTCTTACAGTAATTCTTTTCCCCTAATTTCCATTGACCTTTCTGCTACTAAGTAACTCCGAATTACCGAAATGGAAATATATAAATACATAATTATTTACAAGAAAATAAAGACTAAAAAGTTGTCTCGATTCAGTATTCAACAAAAGCTGGAGTCATTTTGTTAATATTTCGATGTGTAATTTAATTGGAGACAGCTTCCCATTAGGAAACTCAAACGTGGACTCATCAAACTTCAGCATCACTTCTCTTTCAACTTCTGCTCTCTTTACATTTGACTTTATCCATTCCATCATTGTAAAGACTGTACTTTCCTTTCATTTCTTTCAATGCAATTTTCCCTCTTTGGTTGCTTATTTACTTTGTCTATGCATAGAAATAGACAACCCTCGTCAGGACAATTTATTGGAAGATAAACAAATTTGGCCGTATTGTTTACTAATCTAATCTTCGGAGGTACTTTACTAATCTAATCTTCGGAGGTACTTTACTAATCTAATACTTCTTTGTATTTAGATGAATACATATATTTTTGTATACACTTTTTATTTTTGTTTCTTTTTGCTAATTAGTCCCACTTTAGTGTTGTCTAAATACACAAAAGAGCTCTCAGTTGTCTATGTATAAACGTACGTCTTAGGAACGAAGAACTTTCGATATCAGATTTCTGATATAAGCTTCTGGCGAGATAAATATGAAACAAAAATAATACAAAAATCAAAATACAAAATCAAACTGCAGGTAAGATGTATTTATTTGTAGAAAACATTAAAAAAAAATTAATGTAAAATTATTAACGAACCTAATAAGGCAAAATGGAAAAATATTCTGGAGTAACAAAAGAAACATTTGAGTTATAACAGCATTGAAAAAGTGGAAAATCAAAAAAGAGAAACAATGATAATTTGAATTTTAGAAGAGAATTATTACAAAGAAGATTTTTTAATTCATATAAGGAAATGAATATTCAGTTAAATAACGAAAAATTGAAAACAGGGACAATACTGTAGAAGAGGTAGAAGTCAACAGAAAGCGAGTAATTAAAGAATAAAAAGAAAGATGAAAGTAAATAGAGTGCGAGTGATGTGATTGTGGGAAATCGAATAATTAAAGAGGGTGAAGGAAGAAAAATGAAGAGACTGAAAATGATAGTTAAAGCTGCAGAGGAATCTGAGAAAATTTTTTAAAGAAATGGTAGAAATTAAGGAGAGTTGAGAAAAATAGGAAGACGAATGAAATGAATGGAAGAAAAGCAAAAATCAAGAAAAAGTAATGAAGTCTGTTCAGAGAGAAGCTAAAGAAAAAAAATACTAAAAACTGCAAAAAATGAAAGTGAATGATCGGCTTAAAAGCAAAGTAATTCATATCTCATGATAAGCGAAAAAGAAATGATGGTGGATGAAAGACGCAGAATCCAAGAAATAAACAAAATAAGGGAGACAACTAAAGAAGAAATTGGAAAAACAACAGGAAGTGCATGAAAATGAAAGACTGAGAATGGTGAAGGAGAAGTGAAACTGTTGAGAAAAAGATGGAAAGGAATGAATGCGTCTGAATCTAATGCGGAAATAGAATAATTGCAGAAAAAGAAAATGTTAAAGAAAATAAATTAATAAAAAAGTGGAAAATGTGTAAAAACTGTCAGAAAAGAAAGGAAAGAAAAAGTAATTCAGGGAAGAATTAAAGAAAATAAAAAAGGAAGTGAGAAATTAAGTGATCTTGTTTGAAAAACTAATGAATAAGCGAATAAAAAGAAGATATTTGGAATAGAAAACTGGCAGACAAATAAAAAAGAAGCGAATGAAAAACAATAACGATGGTTACAGAAATGAATATCATGGGAAGTAAAGTAAAAAAAAAATTCTTTCAAAAGAAAAAAGAGAGAAATGAACTGAACGATAGAGTAATTGGATTGAAAAGAGAAATAAAGGGACAAACTCATGAAAAGTGAGCAAACGAGTGAAAGGAAAAGATAGAATAAAGCTTAAAAAGAAACAAAAAAATGTAAACCTCAAATAATAGCGATTGAGTTGTGTAAACTTATTGTGTAGACTCAGGGTAGATAATCAGAAGTAAAAAAAAAAAATATGATGTAAAAATAAATAAATAAAATGCCTGCAGCCCCGGACAACAAGCGGAAGCGATAATATGCGAAAGAGTTGAAAAAATCAGAATAAAAAGGAATCACGTAGAAAGGAAACTAAGTAAAGTATATAGAAATTTCTTTAAAAAATGTGCACAATGATTCAAGGGTTGGGATGACACAAACACAATCAAAGAAGAAAAATCTTTTATTTGTTTATATATTGTTAGAAGTTTTTGATGATTGGGTTAGGCACAGAAGAATTATTTTTATTTCTTTTCTAAAAAATTTATTTTTTATTTGTGTATTTATCTATTTATTCATTGTTTTTGCTGCTTTTGTTTGTTTAGTTGTTTCCTTCTATTAATGCGGGATAAAATCAATAAAAAAAATGAAATAATGATAACAAAAAAATAACAAGGTAAAAGAAAAATATAAGAAGCGATACAACAAAAAATACATGATGATATAATAGCCTGTTTCTTTTGGTTGTTTAAGAATGATGGCATGTACAGTTAAAAAAACATTGGAGAATATAAACAAATGAAGGTCGGTTGGATTGTGGCAAATAAATAAATAAAAACAGGATGCTGGCAAGCTGGAGTTGAGTTTAATGAAATAAATACGTAAGAAAAAAGTTCTGAACAACTGCTTAAAAGAGACAAAAAGAAGAGGCTAAGAAAAAAGGAGGGATTGAAAGATTAAAGATATTAATTGAAAAGGAAGGAATATCTCTTTCATGTATGGAGGTGTGTGACTTTTGAGGTACACATTAACTAATATGAACACTTACTTGCAACTGTGTTGCACATGTTGACAATTATCTATTTAACGTGCATCTCTGCCTAATAATAAACGACAGTTTACTTAAATGTAAACTTACACGAGAGCACAATATTTTCACACCACCACAGACATACACACACTTGTTTGTAATATAGTATACCTGGTTACTAAGTTACCCATCTATGGCATCGAAAGAAAAGTTCAGTTCTTTTTTCATAAACTTGAAAAGAAAATATTTTGAATTGAAAACAAACTGAATTCATTTCATTGTCGGATAAAATATCGTAACAAAATAAAACATTTTTAGAATTTTGAATGATATTCCAAATTACCAAATCTCCCGCTTTCATTAGTAAATAATTTTCAGTTTTTATGAACCACTCAGTGCTCGGAAAATTCGCTAACGGAAAATTCGGTAATTTTGACAAGGTAGGAAAATTCGGTAATTATGAAATAAAGTTCGATTGAAAATTGATTTTAGGGCCGTTCTGGAGAGAGAATTTGGGGGGCTAAGCTCCCCTCGCCTATATTTTTGAAATAGAAATGAGGCTAAATAGTTTTTGCTTTTTTAGGAAGAAATAACTATCTAAAAGATAATTTATTTTCTACTTTTTTATTAAAATAATGATTTGAAAAGAAGATACAAGAGATAAATCGATTTTATTTGCTTGAAAGCAACAGAGCATAGGAATTAAATAAATACTTATTCAGAAAATATTTATTCAAAAGTATTGAGGGATTAGCCCCTTCCCACCAGAAAGTACGGCACCGGTATTGTTGCAGAAGGGTTTTATCTGGACTGGAACCCATGATCTTTTTAGTTAATACTTGTTAAACATGTGGAGGGGAGGGGGGCTAACCTCCCCAAGAAAGAACGGCCCTGGTATTGTTGTAGTCGAGTTTTTATCTGGACTCCATAATTTTCACAGTTATGTAAAACTATAATAGAGGGGGCTTGGCCCCCAAATTCCCACTCCAGAACGGAATACCGAATTTTCCTTGTCAACATTACTTATTTCCTGTTACGGAATCTTCCGTTACCGATTGTTATGTATTACTAAGGTTTAAAATTAAATTTTAAAAATGAAAAATCTGTCCTGAAGCTTTTATTTTAGTTTTAATTTCACGCTAATAGAATAAATTTAATATTTCCAAAATACATTTCTGTATTTCAAAACGAATTTAAATTGATTAGAATTAGTTTTTTTTTTTTTTTTTGAAATCGCTAAAATGGCTAATTTTGACCATATTTACAACTCTCTCAGTACAAAATAATATTCTATAGTAATAAAATCTTTCAAAAATAAAATATACTTTTCTGGAAAATTAGTTGATTTAAAGTTTAATTAATCTGATTTGAAACAGATATTACTTAATTTGAGTTTAAAATATCACAGTAAAGTATTTTATAATACGGAGCTGGGTGTTTTTATGAGGGTGTTTTTTTTATCTCGGTAGTCTTGTGTTTGAATTTTTTTTGTATATCTGTAAAAATTACTTGACGAATATAACTCAAACGCCGTTTTATATATTTTTTTTAGCTACACACTAATGTTAAAGATTTAAGTAAATATTCTAAGTAATCTAATGTTTTATTGAATTTTAGGTACTTGGCTTTAAATTTGCTAGAGTTACCGCTTTTATTTTCTTATAATGTCCGTATTTACGAAAATCGGGGCGTTATACAGAAAAAATACATTCAGCATTCTTTTCAAAATATAAAGTCTCCATAAATTATAGCAAGCTTTTCCAGTTATGATTAGTAAATACAGGCTTTAATTTTCTGTATTAATTGTGCCGGTTTAACAAATCTGTACAATTAATACAGAATTTAAAAGGATTTAAAACTTTATGAATTATTCTAATGAAAGTTTTTAAAAATGAATGAAAACAGTTCTTATAAAAATTCATTATTCATTAATTTTTAGCTTTTTCTTAAGACAATAGTGTCCATAATACATTTTATTCATAAAAGAAATTAAAAGCTTTTCTAATTAAATATTGTCTTAATTTTATTGCTTTTTTATTTTACGATTCAGAGCAGATTTTCAGTAACTGGGGGACCTGCTCGATAAAAAAAATGTAATTTAAATTTTCTAAGGACTTCTGATTACTAATAATATAAACATTAAGACCTACAATAATAAATTTCTTGAAATTTCATAAAATTATATAAGATGTAAAAAGAAAATTACCAAGATTTCTAAAAAGAAAGATTTTTTAAATATTTTTCTACGTTTGCGAATAAGTCCTGAAAGTTTTAACAACCGACAATTATTTGACTTTGACTTTTGCAAGAATTCAGTGTGTTTTTCAGCGCAAATAGACGCTAAATTTTTATATACTCATTTATGGTCACCTTTTGGCACAAGAAAAACAAAAATATTAACCAAAAGTTTAAAGGTTTTAGAAAGAAGTTAAAAATAATGTCTTTGTTCATTCCTCTTAATAATAGAATGGAAATTATGATGATAGACTTTGTTTTTATTAAGTGTGGGGTATTTCTTCATTATGTGTGCTCATTTTTATGCGAATCTTAGGAGGTACCTATGTGTGTGTGTATGTGTGTTGAAAGAGAGAAACGTGAGATGATGATGATTATGATGATGATAGAACTAAATTTACAGAACAACTGAAATCACATACATGACTGAGATGGGTTGAAATAAAGCAAGACTAATATCGGCCACTACATGTTAAGAGATTTATTGTGAATACCTGAAAATACATGAATATTTCGTTTATTTCAGTGTCATGTCACATATTTTAAAAGGAACCCTGGAAATGTTTATTAAAAAATTATATGCACATAGCAGTTGATTTTACAACGATGTAAAGCAGATTGGCATAAAAAAAAACTTTTTCTTGCATATTTCAAGAACAAAAAAGAAAAAAAATATCACTTTTAATATCAGAGAGAGAAGGAGGAGGAAGAAAGAGAAACATCAAACTCTCCTGCTTGCAGTTTGTGCATCTAGCAGAGGTGAAATCGTGATGTGTAAACCCTTTCCTCCTCCTCCTCTTCTCACTCATCCTTCCCCTCCGTCTACTCCATATTGATGGGATGCTAATAAATACTTGGATATATAAAGATGAAAATCATTCAAAAGTAAACCGGATGATGGAAATTGTGCCTGCGATTTTCTAGCGGAAGTTTTCTCTAATTTTGTATTTAAATCTTCCCATCCTCTTTTAAAAGGGCAAAAAATTATTCTTCAACCATAACATTAAGACTACATTGGATAAATCTTCACACACATTGTCAACACGTACATACACACATACACACACACACACACACACACACACATACACACACACATATATATATATATATATAGTAAATTTGTGTGTCTGTATATATTATGTACGTGTTTATGATTAGGGTAATCAATACAACTGCGTGCATACATATATAATATACGTATATTTATAATTTTCATTTCTCTTGAGCTACTTTTTATTTTAGGGGTTATACAACAGAGTGTTACAAAGTCGAATAAGACGGGAATTAAAAAAAAAATTAATGTTTGGCTATTTGATCCGAAGTGGGTCTTCCTGAAAATACTTAAGCACAGCTCTCGAATATACATATATATATATATATATATATATATATATAGTGCCTTGAATATAATATATCAACGTATATGTGTTCAGCTTGTGTGTTCGCACACACACATAAACAATGTTATTTATGTTATGTTACTTATTTTTCTTGTGTTTATGTATATATAATTCATTCTTCTCATATTTATATATATGTGTGTTATGCGTGTGTGTATGTACGCTCATGTGTGTATGCGCGTGTATGTTTGTATATTTTCTGTGCGTGTGTGTGTATTTTATGTAGATTATACCCACATATATTACATTTTTATATATGTTATACATGGACACACACATGCACACAGATCTTGATTATATATAGATCTATTTCTATTTAATTTATTGTCATTATGGCGTATTGTAAATAGATGCGCACATATTTTATTCATATGCATAGTAGAATTAAGCTGCCTTTGATTTTTGCTCACACGCCGACACTTTAAAATTTCGTACAGAAAATTGCGAAGGATGAGATTTCATGATAAGGTATACGACTGGCTCGTCAACATCCAATTCATCACCTAGAGCTATTCTCTCGGGACATCACAACCTACTATCTATCTATCTATCTATCTATCTATTATGTGTTTCACAAACTATGAAAAAGAGGCAAGATGAAACGAAGGATTTTGCCTGTACCATAATGACGTTATTGTACGTGTGTGAATATTGGAGGGAGTGAAGAGTGTAGGAATTGTTGCAAAAGCAAGCAGCACTTTTACCGCAGCCGAAAAAATAATAAGATGAATTATTGGCAAAGTCCAAAATTGTCGAGAAATGGAACAAAGGTATTTGGAGTTTGAGGAAACGAGAGAAATATGAGAAAAATAGAAAGCTAAGAAGTAAAACTGGGAAAAAAAAGGTGAAGGAGCGGAGGTTGATGCACTAAAGAGGGAAGTAAGACTCTAGAATGATGAAGGATAGCTTATTTTGCTGGGAAAAGAGTCGGTGTTCTAGTAAGAGGTTGAATATATGTATCGAGAAGAGACAGATGTTCAGAGACCAAGGGACGTATATAGGAACAAGAAGAGCGAAATGTTCAACGATGGAGTTTAAAGAGGAAGAAGGAAATTTGTGGTGCATACAAGAAAAAAATAGAGAATGAAATCAAAGCTCTTTGTTAATTATATGTGGATTTCCGCCGCCTCAAACTATAACGGAATCAGGCCGGGCAAGAAAACAAGAATAAGAAAATTATTATTTAGTTAATTCGTTGCACCGCAATAGCTATGGTCGCTAGCACCATATAATATTTAGTTTCACGTCAGTCATTGCTTCTTGGGGCCGATTTTAGTTATTTTCGGTATGTGCTCGTAGTTATTTATTTCAATATTTAATGTCAGGGAAAGAAATATGTTGTAGATCGACGTTTCTCCTCTTGTTTATCAGGTTATTGCAAAAGTAGTGAGCTCAATTCTCACCATATGCCCGATTATTGTAGCTTTTCTCCGATGAAGTTAAGCTTAGAATATAACGATGTCAGTGTTGTTGGTGAAAAACATTTAAACGGTGTATGCTTTCATGTTATCACTTTTTATACGGCTAATAAAAAATAGGAAGCAGCTATTAAAGGAGGGGCTGAAAATAAGTATAAAAAACATACATAAGAAAACATGTTTTCAGTTGCTGAACTTAATATTTAGTAAGCTAATACAAACTTTTTAAATATCAAGCTATTGATTATATACGAGTAATTTATGACTGAAAGTATGTTATAAAAATATTTTTTTAAATAAACATGACATAATTTTTAAAATACAAATGTCCTTACTATAAGCGAAGAAACGTAAGCTTCTGAATTCACTTAATTTCCTATCAACTTCTTTTACAGAAAAGAATCGAGATTATTGAATCTTATTATTTGCAACGCCGATCCAAAATCAGTAATGTTACAACCTAGAGAAATTGAAGGGTACAGAGTAAAATGTTCGCTCTTGTAACGATAAAATGCGCATATTAAATCAAAAGAAAGTATGGATTTATACTGAAGAAACTTGTTGTGTATATATTGTCTTTAAAGAAAGTGTTTTAACAGAAGACGAAAAGTTTGAGACAGAAATTCCAAGAAATATTGAGATAGCTTTCCAAAAGTAAGAAACAGAAAAATGTCGTTAAAAACAAAGAAAAGAGTACTGAACTGCTATTTAATATCAGTCCTCCTATATGGCAGTGAATGCTGGACAATCATTCCACTCATTAAAAAAGAAATTTTAAGCAAAAAATTGTGGTTCTATGAAAGATACTAAGAATACTATTGACTGAACATGTGATCAATGAAAACGTTTTAGTGAAAATGGAAACAAAAAGGACACATACATTTAACATCAGAAAGAGACAGTTGAAGTTTGTAGAACACATAATGTTGGAGCATACCTTCGGACGATAATGGACATGTCCCCATTGACATAAATACAGCAGTAAATACTCTATGTTGGCCTTCAGTCGGAGATTCGTCTCCAGCTAAGCCAGTCGAATTCTCTGGCTTCGGGCAGAGAGGAAGCCAGACGAGGCTATGCCTGGGGGTCTGGGGTGGTAGACAGCTACCCGACCCCGTTTTTTACGGGGTCTACGGGGAATTTTTGCCCGAGTCTACGGGCTCGGATACCCCACGTTAAATTCGGCCTTGTGACACATCTGACCGAATGAGCCGGTTAGCAAATAACCTTCAGTCGGAGATTCAGGACTTGAGTCGTCAATTAGTAGACCTGCTTCGGCAATTAGTTGGTTTGTCCAGGGATTGGCTACAAATTTACGCTAAGTGTCAGATTTCATTTTTACTTTTGAAGCTTTTCTTTCTTGTATTTTCCGTTTTTCATTCCTCTTTTATCTTTCTGTTTAACCTTTTTCGTTTGTTACCTGTTTCGTTTTTTTTTTCCTAATTTTATTTTTTTCATTTTTGGTCAGTCAAGTTTTTATTTTTAATTTTTAAGTTATAAATTTTTGGTTTCCACTTGTTACTCGTAAGCAAGCGTTAAATTTTTGTCTCCTCTTTCTTTTTGACTCATCCCACTTTTTACGTAAACTGTTGCATTTCCTTTTTTATTTTCGTTTGTAAAATTTTGGTCTAATTTCTATCATCTCCACACTCTCCTTGAACGTTTGACTTGGTTGTTTTACTTTTCCCATTTTCTTTTACATTTTTGTTTTTAACGTGTGACTTGCTTTTTGGCAAGTCAAGTTTTATTTTATTTTTTCCTTTGTTGACCCGCTTTTGTTCGTTTTCTGTTTTGTTTAAAAATTATAACGAAAAAGCAAAATTTAAAAGAAAAAGTTACCAAGAATGAGTGACGCAGACGAGTCACCGCCGGAATCCGGTGAAATACGAGTCAGTATGGCAAGAGAAAAGGACGCGGCTTATTACGCCAGTTTAAAAACCAAATACAAGGAATTCATTAAAGGAAACAAATTCCTAACAATTCTAGAGGGCTAAACGACGTTACTCCACGGACAATCTCCCTGCTGACCTCCGATGTAAACAGTCGGAAATTAATTGGGATCATCAGGGAAACCATGGAGGAAGCGCTGAAGACGTTGAACGTTGCCCCACGGATCTTAGCAAGAAGATCCAATGCTTTGTAGGACATTCTTCTGGCGAGTGAAGAGGATGCCAAAAAGCTGTCCGGAAGCATTCTCACGACAACAGAATATATAGGGACCTGTAAGACTTGGGTAACTGTTTATGGTGTGCCGGCAGACATAAGTGAGGACCGGATGGGAGCCTTTTTCGCCCAGTATGGTGAAGTGAACGAGGTCTGTGCGGTCATAATCAAGTCTGGCATTGGCACTGTGGATATCGTTCTACAAATAACCCTTAACCGACAGAGCTTTGGCGAGATTCCTAACATTCTGATGTGTCGTAAGAAGCGGATGCTCGTCGTGGTAGAAGGGAGAAGACCATATTGTTGGACGTGTGGCGCCTCGGGGCACATGTCAAAGGCGTGCCCCGTCAAGAAGGTAGCACCGCAAGCCACAGCAGCAACAACACCATCAGTAACAGCAGCAGAAAGAGCAACAAAGACCCCCAACTCAGAATGGACGGAGGTTAGTAGGGACAAGGCATCGAAAACCCACCCTCTCCAAAACACCAGGGACCACCACCACAGGAGTGTCATGAGCAACCACCACCACAACAACAACAGAAAAAGCTTCCAAAATCAGCAAAGAAACACACACACAAAAGGAAAGACGAAGAGAAAAAGAAACAACGACCAGAGAAGCAGCGACGACCCGATGGAGGTGGAGGAAATGCCTCCGCCTTAAAGAGGACTAGGGGAGGAGGAAGACGAAGCAGAAGAACCAGTTGAAAAACGTGCTAGCAGAAGTAGGGCAGAGAGGCACATGGACAAAACCAGGTCACTATCCGTCCCTGCTTCGCCAAGAGAAACCAAAGATTCAGCAGCAAAAGCAAGGAGCCTCTTTGCTTCCCATTCCCGTGCTTCATTCCCCTCTCCCTCGAATTCTTCCCTCAGCTCAATCTCCACCCCCTCACACATCCACTTCTCCCCCTCCTCACCCTTCAAGGGAGAGAAAGAAGAAGAAATTCTTCTCGGGACCAGATGAGATCTGCAAGGTAGACGGAGAAGAAGCCAAAAAGAGCCTGTGCGAACAAAAAGGGCCCTTTTAAGGCTTCTTTTAAAAATGGATAAGGTCGATTGGAAGTCGGTTGAAGATCCGTGGAACTTCCCTCATGCCCCAGGAGTCATTACCATTGTGAGGGATACTGGGGCCTACCTTAAGGTGTGGAGCCAATATGAGGCCCAAGAAGCATACCCCAAAATAAGGGTTTTTGAACAGATGAATCCGGACTTAAAAAAACTGAGAAATATTTGTCCTGGGAGGGTCCCTGCTTTGCTCCATCCTTCCATATATAGGGCAGTTAAGCTAACGTACCCTACGGACGCCGGCAGTATTGTCTTGGATGGTCGGATGACGACGGAGTTGGGAACAGGAAGCCTGGGACAATCCGTCGGAGTCCTTAACGCTGCAGATTTCCGGCCTGTATGTGAGTAGGTTTTTTCCTTTTTCTCTCTTTTATTTTTCAGGTCTAGAAGATGTCTATTAAGATAGCCTGTCTGAATGCGAAGGGCTTGAGAGATCGGGGTAAGGCAGCCCGCTTACTGTGATCTCTTGTCTTTCGGCGTGGATGTCACCGCGATCGAAGTGACCCACTTTGTTTTCAGTATCGATACGTGTGTGTTGGAGAGCGACTTTGTCGTCTATTCAGCATATGGGGACCGATATTCCAGAGGAGTTTCTTTGCTTGTCAGACGGACTCTTCATGCAAAGGTGGACCTTGTGCATACTGATTCCGAGGGCCGGTTGATCGTGGCCAATATTGCCGTGAAAAGTTGTTCGTTCCGAGTCGTTGCGGTTTATGCGCCCAACGACCATAAGGAGTGGGTCTCGTTTTTTTGGCAGTTAAGGCCGTTCCTAGTGGATTCAACGATTCTTGTTTTAATGGGGGACTGGAATGCCATCCTGGACCCCAAGTTAAATCGGGGGCGGGGAGCCAGCGGGAGAAGGCGCGATCGTAACCTGGTTGATCTGATCGAAGAGTTTAGTCTCGTCGATAACCCCGAGGGGAAAATGTGGACCTGGGTCCTTAATTGACCTTGTGACCGGGTGGATAGCTACCTGGACAGAATGTTAATTAGAGAAGTCGACGTAGACTTTTTAGATTGTCCCACGTTACTCTGGGTAGGCTATTCGGACCACAAACTCGTTTGTGCCCGGGTGGCGTTAGATCATAGGCCTAGAAAGGCTTGGTAGTGGAAGTTCAATCTGTCTTTACTGGACAGTCGGAACTTCCGGAAGCAACTAACTAGCGTAGTGCAGCGGGAGCTAGCGGGGGGCGGTTATTGGGAATGAGTCGTATGAAAGACTTAAGAGTAAGATTAGGTCCTTTACCACTGATTTCAGCAAACGGCTCCCGCTAGATAGAGCTGAAAAGGTGAAGACGCTTAAGGCTAGTATTTCCCGTGCGGTGGCTGAAGGATCCCCTAGAGATAGCCTTAGCTAGGGAGGCCCTGGAGTGTTCGAATAGCGAGCGCTACATGAGCCAGGTAATTAGATATAGGTTAAGCAAGATGTCTTCCGAAGCTGTGAACACAGACTTGCGCAAGGAAGAGATACGTCGAGGTTCCGATCGTTACATTCGTGAAGTCAAAGCCCCGGAGGGGCATACCCTTCGCGCCACTGACGACATGTGCGAGGCGTTTCGGCGGCATTTCGAGAGCCGCTGTAACAGGGAGCCTGGTCTTCGTGAGGACGAGTTTTGCAGCTATTTGGCTGATTTTTCCTCGTCTTCTGCCGACTGAAGCGGCTAGCTTCGAGGGAGAGATCACGGACGGCGAGGTCTACGCGGCATTGAAGAAGGTTGGCAGAGGCAAGTCGCCCTGTCTGGATGGTTTACCCTATGAAGTGTACTTGAGGCTGTCGCACATCTTTGTTCCGATTCTGACTGTCGTGTTCAACAACTGTTTCCGGCAGGGGTTCCTCACCGACCGGTTCTCCGGGGGTGTGATCACGCTGTTGAAAAAGGGCAAGGGTGTTGGAGGGCACTTACGCGATTAAAGGCCCATAACTCTGCTAAACACAGAGTTAATCAAAGAGAGTGTAAAAGACGACGATGAGGCCGCGCTGATCAATTTGGATCAGTCCAATGCATTTGATAGTGTTGACCATCGCTACCTTGCTGTTGTCCTGCAGGCCGCCGGATTCGCACCCGACTTCTGCCGCTGGATTAATCTCCTGTATCGCTCTCCCAGTGCTATGGTACAGGTGAACGGGAAGCTGTCGGGCGCTTTTGCGCTGTCTAGGTCGGTTCATCAGGGTTGTCCACTCTCGCCCTTACTTTATGCTTTGACTTTGTAAGCCTCTCCTTCGCCGGCTGAGGGACAGGGCATGCAGTTCGGACCTACGCGGAATCGCCGTTCCTGGAGAGGATCGAGTCAGGGTTTCTGCGTACGCCGATGACGTATCTGCTTTCGTGTCGTCCCGCAGCAACATTGAAGCGGTACTGAATGCGCTTGATCGGTACGAAAAGGTGACAGGGGTCAGGATTAACCGCGACAAGTTGTCCGGCTTGCGGGTTAGGTGCCTGGAAGGGGGTCGATCTTACGGGGCCCTTCGGTTGGACGGACGGTTCTGTCCGCATTCTTTGAGTGTGGTTTGGACCCGACCTCCAGCTGGAGAAAAATTGGTCTTAAGTACGAGCAAAGGTCGACACGGCCGGTCGGACTTGGCGTCGACGGAGTTTGTCCGTGAAGGGCAGGGCGGAGGCGTGTGCCACTTACATTTTCCCGATTGTCCGTACTTCCTCTCTGTAAAGACCATAGGAAGCCACTCGAGAGCTCGCTATCTTCCATTTTATGGAGAGGACGCAAGATTATGTCGCTGGCAGGCACAGAATGGAAATCTTAGATAATGGTGTAAAAGAAAGTACCAAATATTAATTGCAAGAAAGCAGAATGGAAAAGAGAGAACCCAGTATATATTGGGGAAGTCAAAATCAAGAAGCTACAGTAATTTAACTGTAGCATCAGACGATGGAATATGTGACACAGAAATCAGAAAGCGCATAGAAATAACAAGTGATGACTTCAAGAAACTGAGCAAAATATTAAGAGAGCAAAATATTAAGAGACAAAAACATGTTTGAAACAAAGAGTGGTAAAACTTTATGTAATATCAAATGTTTTTATGGTAGTAAATGCTGGACAATATCTTCATAGATGAAAAATAGACTTAAAGTGACAGAGATGTGGTTCTGTCAACGAATGCTAAGATTATGGGTAAAGCATGTAACCAATGGGAAAGTCTTAAGATAATAGGAACAAGCAAGTTACAGTTACAAGCAGAACATTACTAGGAGACAGGTCAGAGTGAAATCTAAAGAAGCAGGGGAAAACAGTTAGCACCATTAAACATGTTTGTTGAGATGTATGACAGGACGGGCAAACACGGATAGTAAAGAGTAAAATTACGTAGAGCGACAAATTAATAATATTATTATAATTATATAATGATATTAATAAGTCTTATAATAATAATAATGAGAAGAAGATAGTCTTCAGGATGAAACTAATGATCAAATAGCTTGAAATTTGATAATGCTTACGAGTTTTTCCGCTGAAAAGTGTATTCAAAATATATTTCAATGCAAATATTTCTATAAATATTGGAATGAGCGAACCAACTGTTAGACCAAATATTCTCTTATTTGACTTTTTGTTCCAAGCTAAACACACACACACACACACACATATATATATATATATATATATATATATATATGAAAATTTCTCAGAGTTAACCTGTAGAAAAGACAATATTTTTAAATATAAATGGTAATAGGAAAACTGTAGTAGTTGCTGACGCGTTTCGTCCAATGTGGACTTTCTTAAAGCAAAAAACGAAATGAATTTATTTAAACAAAGTAACTAATAATAACAAAAACAAAATGTCCTTAGTAACTGAAAGAATTTAGAGGACGCTATTTTCATACTGTTAACTGAAAATTACGTCAATTATTGCACGTGTGGAGTTATTGTTATTATTGCTGTATTGACTGATTCAACCATTTTCTTTTGATTTTACGATATTATTGTGTACGTTTGTTTGGAAGAGCAGTAATTTTTTTAAGAAAGGTGAAATAAGAAAAAGCCTGGGCGTAGATTAATATTTGTGTAATATTCAATGGCGTCACTCTCTAGAATTTTCCTTCAGAGTGAGTTATTTTCTTTTTTTTTATGAGTGTAGCATTTTTAAAATCAAAATTGTGGTTGAATTTATTTCTATGTATGACAAGTGCATAGCTAAGTTGTTTTTTGTGAGGTCTCTTTTGTGCTCATAAATGCATTTTTTAAAATTTCTACTTGTTTCTCCAATATATTGAGAGGAACAGTTTTGGCAATTTATTTTATAAATGCCTGCTTCAGAAATATTATTGCTATTAGTGTTTGAGGATCTGAGTATATCCATAATGGTTTTGGAAGTGTTTGTAACTATTTTAAGATTATTTAGATGGGATAAGTTATTCTGGGTAGTGGACGTGACAGAGTTGGTCGGTAGTATTATGTATCTGTTTTTATGTAATTTACTATTGCGGATTATGTTATTAGTTTTGTTTAGGTTGAAATTCGCCTGACTTTTTTTTATGTATGATGGACTAATAGTACCGAGAAGTGGAGTTAAAATTCTGCTTAGTTTGCAGGCTATTTTATGTGGAGCGCTGCCTATCCCTGATATAATAGGTCTCATTGGTATATTCGGTTTATGCGTTTTTGGTAATCCATATAATATGGGTGTTTTTGGATGGTATTCAATAAGCTTTATACAGGAGAAGTCTTCATTTTTTAGTAGTTTTAGTAACTCCACTTCTCGGCACAATTAGTCGATCACACATAGAAAATCCAGGCGATCAAATTAAATTAAAAAAAAACCCATAGACATTAAAAACAAATATATGGCTAGTTTAGATATAAAATCTCTCTATACAAACGTCCCCATAGAGAAATGCTTAAATCTACTAAAAAAAACCCTAACAAATGCAAAAATTAAATTACCTCTATCTGCACATGAAATCATAAAAATATGCCAACTAATTAGCAAGCAATGTTTCTTTACTTTTAATAACCAATATTACAGACAGAAATTTGGTTTACCAATGGGATCTCCTCTCAGCGGCGTTCTTGCTTGTCTATTTTTAGAATTTCTAGAAAGTGACTCATTCAAAATTATTCTCCCTACAAACTATTCATATTTCAGATACATAGACAACTCATTATTAATTCCCCCCCCAAAAAAAAAACACCAATTTAACGAATCTTCTCTCCAAACTTAACAACATTGAACCTACAATAAACTTCACTTTCGAAACTGAAAACAACTACACTCTCCCGTTCCTGGACATTTTGTTAATTAGAAATAATAACGAACTCAATTTTGACGTTTACAGAAAGGTTACAAACAAAAATGATCTGATCGGTTTCTACTCAAACCACTCTTCTAAAATTAAATCTAGAATTATTATAGGTTTCTATCTAAGAGCATTAAGAATCTGCAGTCCCCAATATTTACTTAAAGAAGAAACATACATAGAAAACACATTCAAAAACCTACAATACCCATATCATTTCATCCACAACGCAAGAGGAAAGGCATACAAAATATACAACCGAAACAAAACAACTCCAAAGTCCATAACTTGAGATGGATACTTCGTTCTGAAAGTGCCCTTAACATGAGTTTTGAGTGTGCAATTTATCTGTCATTTCTGCGATTCAGAACAACATCAAGAGTAAACATCATTTCGACTGAGAAGATTTTCACAGTGGACTTGTTTCTTTTAAGATAAGAACTTTATTGCATCTTACCAATCTTCTGACTGTCATGGGTCGTGCTAGCAAATGTCTGTGTTCTTGTGTAAAATTTTAGATTGAAGTCATCTTTCACTAGTGTTCTGATAGTCTTAGCATCCGCCTTAAGTTCAGTTGCTAATTTTCTCATTTGAGAATTTGGATTTGAGAGTGTTCATGAAATTATTATTGCGTTTTTTGTTGATTCCATCATTTCCAGGCTTTCTCTGAATAGTTTCCCTCATAGTCATTCTCTTCTTCACATTAAAAACTGTCCGTAGAGATACCTCATCTATGCTTGAAATCTTTTATCATATCACACACCCTTTGATGTTTGCTTTCTTCAACACTCATCTTTTACACAATTATCTGAAAAAAATGTGAGTAATTGTTATACAGTTTTATGTTAATAAAATGTACCAGGTTTCATAAAATTATTTGAAATGCTTCATAAGAAAAACAAGTAAAACTTTTAGTGCAAATTTTGCCTCCACACTCTGCATATATATATATATATATATATATATATATATATATATATATATATATTATGTATGTATGCATGCATATGTGTGTGTATGTATGTGTGTGTGCACAGGTATATATGTGGGGGCGCATATACATGTATATGAATGTACAGGTATGTATATAAAATAAATCATCATGATAGTAGAAATCTATGCAGACGACACTACTATTTACTCCTGCCTCAAAAGCAAGTCTGGTCTCGCTGACAAAACTAACCAGGTCTCGAAAAGGACCTTCAATCGGTTGTAGACTGGGGCAGAAATTAGCTGGTTAATTTTAATGCCTGAAAAACAAGACTGCTCTCTATTACTCACCACAGGAAACGATCCCTACCTCCCATTAGACTGTCTGATGCTCCTCTTTGCGACAGATTGGTCTCACACTGTCCGCTGGCTTGACAAATACATTGAATCAATAGCTATCATCCACTACAATGAAAGTTGGTTCCCTGTGTCGCACCATGAATTTTTTCTTGCCTGAGTCCATCTTTCAAATCTATAAATCAACCATTGGCCTTCGCATGAAATATTGCTGCCATATATGGTCTGGTGCCCCTGCTGTTCGCCTTAAGGTCCTCAACAAAATCTAGGGACACATATTCAATGTGATTGGCATCTCGTCTTCAGTCATTCTCTCACAGACGTGCCATCGCTTCCTTCTGTCTTTTCTACAAATACTTTCACTAGTTCCCAGACTACATGAATTTAAACGTGCTACTAGGCTGGCATCACTGTCCCACCCTTTCCCTGTCGAAACGGTTAAATGTAGCCGTCTCTTCTACTCTAATAGCTTCATGACTCGCACCTCCTGTCTGTGGAATTCCCTTTCTGTTACTTGTTTCCCCTGATATCTATGATCTCCAACTTTTCAAATGTAATGTCAATCGAAATCTCCAGATGCCTTGATCTATTCCCTGTCCTTCTCTTCATTCTTTCCTCTATCACACCTCTTTACTCCAGCTCCAACTCTCTGTATCCTCTTGCGTGCTAGTGGTATCCCGCCTTGCTTGAGGTGAGATGCTTAAAAATGTGTATAATTGTACATAAAATGTTTCTGTAGTATGTATGTGCGTGTGTATGTCTATGTGTGTGTGTGTGTGTATGTATGTAGGCACAGATATATGTATAATTATATTTGTATATGTATACATGTATGTAAAAGTATACCAAAACGGGCTCTACTATACGTACACGCCTGTCTGGGTGTGTACGTATGTAAATACACACACACACACACACACACATATATATATATATATATATATATAAAACACTCTGTAATTTCGGTGGACTGATTTAAAATCCAACAGCACTAAAGGCACCTGATATCGATAAAACAAGGAAATACCAGGTGAACAGACACTGTCTTGAGTTCTGGAAATTCGAGGTGATAAAGTATTTGATTCATGATTACTACTTTTCCTCAGAGATCCCAAGGTATAAAGTTTGTCTCATGCTAACCTGAGGAAGTCAAAGAGACCAGATGCTCTTGCTAAACGCGTCGTTATTTAATTTTCCACTTTGTCTCATCATCTTCATTATATATATATATATATATATATGTTAAAAATCTATTTTTCCGTATGAAATTTTGCAAACAATACAGATAGACGCCAATTTTTGGCAATTCTTCTAAAAATGTACACTATGAGAATTGTTACAGTACAGTTAAATGCAATGAATAAAATTTTGAATAAAAGTAATCCTTGAAAATGGCAGAATAGTTAACTCAGAAGTCACCAAAGTGTTAGTACTGGAACATTTATCTAGTGCTGTCCAAATCTAGTATAAAGATGACTGCAAATTTAACCATGCATTTATCATATGATGTTGATTGTGTCTTTTTAATTCCTGCCATGTTATTTTTCTCTCTCTTTAAGAATGTTTTTCTCATATAATTTCACACTTAGTAACTCCTTGCGCCTTAGTGGCTTTATTGTCTTGGTTCGAGTGAAATAATGTTTTATAAAGTCAAGTAAAGGACTGGAGAGATATTATTCATTACATCAGAATTCAATGCCCACATGCACAATAAAATTTTGAACACTTCTCGATAGAAAACAGGTGTAGAAATAATAAAGTCTTTTTCTAGTGTAATTAGGCATCTTACCTCAGAGCAAAGAGTGTTTATGAGTTCAATGTGTTTATAAGTTTATAAGTTCAATGTTCTAAGTAGCAGTACGAATCCGTATTCAACTGAAAATTTATTGTGGTTTTTTTTTAAAAAACGTTTTTTTTAATAAGAATCAATCATGCAATACAGAAATCTTGAATAATCTTATATATAAAGTACAGTGTATGTGCGTGTGTATGTCCAAGCAACTCCTCCGCTCCTACTGGTCCGATTTCAATGATTTATGCCTCATTCAAAAGTCCTAGAAAAGGCCAGATTATGAGGTCAAAAATATATATTAATATATTATACTAGCTATTATCGTTGCTTTCATGGTTCAAGGGGAGTAACTCATATTTTCCTTTTGTATCCAAAATTGCAGATAACTTAAATTTTTAAGCTACCTAAAATGTTAAGCCAGATTAAAAGCCGCTCTATCGTGCGGCATTTAAGCTAACTCCTGTGGAGGGAGCTCTTGGTTTGGCCATCATCACAATAGCTAGGGAGAAGTAGATGTGATAGGCATCATTAAACTACAGAAGAACTCAAAATATATAGCTGCATTTAAGTATTGAATTAATGTTTGCCATTTAAATTTCAATTCTTCTACTGCCACTTAAAGACGATTTGATGTACGTAGATCCTTATTTTATGTACAAACTATTATTTTTATTTTATGCGTGACAGAACAGGGTACAATTTATAAGTTAATATAGACCAAAGATGGGAAAATAGAAATTAGAATTAGTTATACATTCAACATTTAAAGATTTAGAGAAAGATAATAGCTAATTAAGTAAAACCTATATTATGGAATCTATATAAATAAATCCGAAATTGGAGTAGCTCAATATTTTTATTATATATTATCTACTTCTAGGCACTATCACTCTTCAGGTTTAACTAATTTGCATATTGATTTTAAAAAAAGTTTATTTTATTAATTAACTGTCCTTCATTACTGTTCTTTTATTCGAGGATTGTTTTGATTTTCATATGAAAAATAGGAATATCGTCTTATATAGTGCAGAAAAGTGTTTGAAATTGCATTTTACTTGGCCTTCAACAAGTTGGCATCTATTTGTAAAACTTTCCTTAACTATAACAAGCCAATTTATAAATAAAATGTTCATTTAAAATTTTTCTTTCAGAGATTTCAAGTAGTGATTTTGCAAAGCGATAGCCTGCGAGCGAAGCCTGCTAGTATGAAATGAGCTTGATCGAGAATATTATTTTTTCTTAGTCATACTCATGCATAAAAGTCAGGAAGAGGAAAGACAAATTACTAAATGCGATTTTCTTGAAGATTCCAGATTTTTCTCAGTATTGTTTGTTTCCATGTTTTTTCTTCTAATCTGTAAAAATATATACATCGTTAATTTAAACAATTTAGTCGAATTTGATTTAATCGAATTCATGAAGCCAGATGATATTAAAAATGAGTGAACATCTGACTGTGGCGATTCTATCGTTTTCTTCCTCACTTTTATTTCATTGAATTATTTTTCTTTCATTTCATTTATATTTTGCACCCTTCTTTTTCTTATTTACATTTCTTGCTTCTTCCTTTTATTCGGTTTATTTTTTTTTTATCATATTTTTCATGTTTTTGCTTTTCTTCTTATTTCCTTGCTCATCATTCATTTTGTTCTCCTTTTCTTTCTTTCCTTTTGTCCCGACAATCATTACATTTTCCTATTTTTCTTTTTGTCTGCTATCTTTCCTTTTTTCAGTGATTCTTCTTATGTGTTTCTTTTTCCATCACTCAACGAATCTCTTTCTCATTATATCATCTGTCTTTTCTTCTCTCTTTCTCTCTCTCTCCTTCTGATTCTCTTTCCCATCCATATATTGAAACTATGCACTTTGCATGGATCCAATCTCTGAAAAATTGCAGAATTCTGACATAGGCCAGAAATTTGATTAACATGCTGAGGAGCAATCAATTACCATCATTGTCCCTACCCCGTTCCTCTTGTTCTCGTTTACTCATTTGTAAAAAAAAAAAAGAAAAAAAAGAAAGTGAAGGTTAAATTGCCGAGATTTTCTCATTTCTTTTCTATATTTTGCGTGCGTGTGTGTGTGTGTGTGTGTGTGTTTTTTTTTTTTTTTACAATCATTTGTTTTGTCGGCCTTCAATCTTTCATCTACCAGAGGAATGTTCTCGCAGGAGAATTGCTTGAACTAGATTGCCTGCACTATCGGAAATGAAACTTTGTCTGATAATCCAGCTTCAAGTGTTAATGCAATGCTACAGTTATATATATATATATATATATATATATATGAGGGGTAGTGAAAAGTTCTCGGACCAATACATTGATAAAATGAATTTAGGAAAATTCGGTAACGGAAGATTTGGTAACGGAAGTTTCCTTAACGGAAGATTCGGTAACAAAAAATTCGATAATTTTGACAAGGTAGGAAAATTCGGTAACTCCGAAATAAAAGCCGAATGAAGAGTGATTTTATCACCGTTCTGGAGTAGGGGTTTGGGGGCTAATCTCCCCTCCCCTATATCTTTAAATAACCGAAAATCGTGGGATCCAGATAAACAATACCAGCGCCGCACTTGTATTATTCTTTTGATATATTTTAGGTATATCTAGGGCAATCATGTCGTTTCCGCCTTTAGTGTACAATACTTCCATATTATAGAAATAATAATAATTAATGATAAATAAAAATAAATGTTTAGAAACAAAAAAGGATTATTAACTATAGGAGGTCTATAAAAAAGGATTAATAACTATAGGGGTTTGTAAAAAAACAAAAAGTATTATTTATTATAGGGGGTCTCTATTATAAGTGTGTAAACACACACTTATAAAATATACCCCTATAGTTGATAATACTTTTTAAAATTTTGGGGCAGAAGGTCTAGCCCCCTAAGCACCCCTTCTGCAAATATGGCTGTGGTTTAAATCCAAATCCCTACTCCAGAATCGACTTTTATTTCATAGTTATCTAATTCTCCTTCCTTTTCAAAATTACCGAATCTTCCGTTACCGAATTTTCCGGCCACCGATAAAATAGGATTAAACATTAGAATTTGGAGAAGAGTTTCTGGTTAATATTTTTTAAACTTTCATATAAGCATATATGTTCATCATATTTTATAATGTATTCGTGGAACGTGTATGATGAATGACAAATTATTTAGAAATATAATTTCTTACACACACACACACACACACACACACACACACACACACACACACACACATATATATATATATATATATATATATATATATATATATATATATATATATATATGGCTGTATGTCTGTGTATTTGTGTGTGCGTGCGTGGGTGTATGTATATGTATGTGTGTGTATGGATCTGTATGTAAATGTGTAATACATCTCTAATTACACATTAATATTTATTAAGGAAAACTATGTAGTGTTAATCTTAATTAGGAGTGTTTGGCTTATCTATAAACATAGCACTCGAAATCTTTTTGGTTCACTTTTTTTTGTTGTTTTATTTTTTACCAATGGATTCAGTTGCTTGAACATCAATTCTACCTTCGCTCATTGGCAGAATAGTAAAAGTATCCCCAGCGGTTAATCAGCGTAAAACTATGGAAAATTATCTGAACTCTGAATATATGTCTGACATTTATCCTTGATTCGACTATTCATTTCTTTTCCTTTTTATTGTTTTTATTTTACCTTTCATTTGTTTAATCTTCAATAACATATTACTTTTTGGGACGTGTTGTCCATCTTTTTTCTTTCTTATAAAATGTCTTGATTACTTTTATCTTTCCAAAGCTTAGAATATATAAATAAGTATCCATCTCCGTACATGTGTACCCGGGAACACATATTTTTAAATTATCTATATGGCATTGAATGTTGGACAATATCACCTCAGATGAAGCTGGTGGCAATAGGAATGTGGTTCTATAGAAGGACACTGAGAAGTCGACAGACAGACCAAAGTAAGCAACAAGGGTGCCTTATAGAAAATGATAACAAAAGAACGCTAAAAATTTCTTGGATACTTAATAAAAAAAGATGACTTGAAAAACTTAACTCTCTCATGGTATATCGCGGCCAAGAGAGATAGGGGAAGGCAGCGAGCCACATACCTGGCGAGCTAGTGTCAATTGGTGGCGGAACGGGTTGGGTGGAGAAAGATGATCACCCATGTCCTGAAAGGAGGCGGCACACAGGAGATTTTATACCAACCTTTCGTTTGTCGTTCGTTCAATTTATGCTTTATTGTTATCAGTCTTTCTCTATACGTTATCACATATTTACACTCATTTTTAAATGGAGATAACCTACATACACTTTTTTCAGGGCAGTAAGCATACACTTGGTATCTGAAAAAAAGAACAAAATATGTTGAGCGAAACGTACGTAGGTACATCCAAAAAACGAAAACAAACAAACAAAAAAAAAACGATACGTAAGTTTTAAAATGAATTTTTAAAAAGGGAAAAATCTTTCTTGAAGCTTTTATTTTCATTTCATTTTCCATCTAGTAGATTAAATTTAACGTTTCCATTAATCAAAATACTTTGCTATATTTCAAAAACTAATTTAAATTGGCTGGAAGAACTTTTTTTGCTAAAAATAGCTGATTGGCGCCCGTTGTTAGTCGTCTTTTATCGCAATGTAATTCTCTTTATTAAAAAATCTTTAAAAAATAAAATATACTTTTCAGAAATTTTATTTGAGGAATAGTAGCTTATTTTTAATGTATAATTAATCTGATTTAAAACCGCTATTATTTATTATAAGTTTAAAATATACCAGAAATGCATTTTTTAACCAGGCAGTGCTGTTTATTTAAAGGGTTCGCGGTTTTTGGCAGCTTGATGACAGATTAATATTTATCTATGGCGTTAGAATCTAAATTGAATTAATGTCACCATCTTTTATATTTAATTTTTAAGTACTCAGTAATCTTCAAAATATTCTCCGTATTCTGTTTTATTGAATTTTAAATATTGTTGGCTGTACATTGACTTTTCTGGTAATGTCGTCTGTGGTTTACCGTATATAGAAAATCGGCACATTTACATACCAAAAAAATTCAAAATTCTTATAAAAAATATTGCTGAGTGACGATTTGTACTAATCCTTTCATTTTATGACTATTAAATACAGTTTTCAGTTAATAATAATACCAACTAAAAGGGACATAGACAGAATTTGAAAAGATAAAAAAATATTTTAAAAGTAATAAGTTATTTAAATTAAAATATAAAAATGTAAACAAATATAGTGTCCCGAATATATCTTATATATAAAAGCAATTAAATTTTTTCTAATTAAATAATGCCTTAGTTTAATTGCATTTGTATTTTACGATTCAGAGTAGTAAATGTTTGAAAAACAAGTGGTAATTTACATCCTCCAAGGAAGCCTGCTTTTAACTTATATAAATATAAAGAAAGGCAAAATTTAATTTTTGGAAATTTCATTAAGTGGGGGTTACAGGTGTAAAAAAATATCTTACCAAGATTTTATAAAGAAAATATTTAAAAATTATTGCGAATAATTTCTGAAAGTTTCATTAAAATCTAACTATTATTTGATTTTTGCAAGAATTTCGAAATCAATGTAGTTTTTACCAGAAAAATGGCGTTAAATTTCTTAATACTAATCTTCGCTGCCCCCACCTCCACCGTTAACGCAATAAAAACATGATTTTTAACCGAAATTAAATTTCGAAAATTCTAGAACGGATGAAAAAATTAAATGAAATAATAGTAAAAAATATTTTGTTATTATTAAGAGGAAAGACTTTGGTATTATTACGAGGAAAGACTCCTCTTAATAATAACATAAAGATTTTGACGATAAAATGTTGTTTTTACCAACTTTGGAGACTTTTTCATTATGCTATGCTCGTTTTTCAGCGAATAAATTAGAGGTAACTAGATTAGTTACATAAAAATGCTTTTCTGAAAGCTTTTTGCATCAATTAGTTATCAATAGCTAGAAAAAGTTGAAATATACATAATATGCAAAAGAAAAGGAAAAATTCGTTTGGAGGGATAACACAGAGTTTCGTTGATTGCAGAACCATCGAATTTGTAACTGAGACAGACACATATACACACATTATATTCTCTCTCTCTCACTCTGTCTGTCTCTCTCTCTCTCTTCATACATATATATGGTTATATATATATATATATATATATATATATGTGGGTGTGTGTGTGTATTTGTGTATGCGTGTGTGTATGTGTGTGTGCGTGTGTGCGCGTGATTGAGCTTGATGTAAAGCGAAAGCTAATAATTAAGATGCGCTTGGTGATTGAGGTAACTGTGTGTTTGTATAAACAGACGAATTTGTATTTAAAAATCCATGTTAATGCTATGATTTCGAATGAGAATTATTCTTCTCTATTTGAAAGGTTGAAACAACACTATCTTCCTACTGTCTATTTGGTACTGAGCTGCAATCGTATAAACTTTATAAATCTCTCTATCAATACACGCACATATACGCGCGTGCGCGCACAAACATATCTGAATGAGAAGGGAAGATGCAAATCGATCAACAGTAATGGTCATACAAACAATTCAGACATTGTTTTCAGACAAAAAATATCTATAGTGAAAATTTATTTCATAATGTTCATTCCAACAAGTTCATGTGCATTATTAATATATAGCATGTTTTCTCTTAGCTCGAATAATTGCTTAAATGTGTTTGGGAAGTTTTTTGTACAAACACTTCACCATTATCAGAGGTATGAGATACTATTCTCCCACAACTCATCAAAATTGCATGGATTCTTCTGATGAATACTTCTTTTTAATTCTGTATACATTTGCTCGTTGGCATTTAAGTCAGGGCCCAAACTGATCTGGCCCAAACTTCCAATATTGCGACCAGCTTTATCAGTGACTGTTGCAGCCTATCTGTGTCATGAATCTGTCACACTGAAAAATTTCACTTTCATCAATATCTTTACATCAAAAGAGCCTTCATTAACTCGATATATTTAAGATATGTAAATTTCATTAACTGGAGATATGTAAGATATGTTAATTTTGACTTTTTTCAATCATTACTATTTTTTTGCTCTTAAACTTTACTGTTTTAATCGTGTAAAATTGGTTGTTTCACGTTCCTATTGTTCTTCTAACAAAATATTCGTTTAATGGAAGCCATTTCAATTCTATTTTCATCACTGAATTTTTTTTTCCGAGCAGCCGCATTCGATATTTCACATCTCGTTGTAAACTTAATATTGCCTTCAATTTCTTTTTTTCTGTAGGTTTCTTAGTTGAAATGTAAGTCTTCACTTCTTGTTCACTTTGTCGTAACTAGTGATGCAGCTTTCAAGGGCGACATCCAAAACACTTCTAATGCCTTGAAACTTTGAGTGAATTACTGAATTGATACTTCTTGAAATTACAAATTTCATAGCTATTGGCCGCTTGCTCACATTCTTGACTAGCTTCAATTTTTACATCCTGCTTTTTTTTAGGAAATCTTCACCTTGATTTCACGCAATAAAAGATGGCAGAAATTCTATGTCGGGAATTTTAATATATTTAAAAAAATATCAGTGCTGATGCGAAAAAAATATTTATGACAGCACTGAAAAGAGAACCCAGAAGGTCAGGTGACCGAAAGCTGTTTTTTTTTTTTTTTTTTGCACAACTAATTTTCCTGGGGCCTTCCACATGTTTTCTATTCGATGAGAATATCTTCTACAAAATATGGAAATGACTCGAGTAGGGTCCTTATTTCATCTGTAGAAAGCACGATGCGATAAATGTAATTATAAGCTAGCAATTATTAAGAATTTAGAATTGTTAAGCTTTTTGTGATTTTTGCCTCACCAGATTCGATTCTCAAAAAGCCGGATTTCATCGGTCAATCAACAAAAATTTTAAGAAAATATGACCCAAGAAATATACGGTGAAATAGGAATAGTAAATAACAAAAGTTAATTAAATAAATTGTTTTATAGCGCACGGATGAATGACTGTCTCGATAAATATGAAGCGAATCATATAGATATGTAATGGACGAAATAGAACGACAGGGATGAACCGAATGAAATAGAGAAATAAGAATCGAGTAAGATAGGGAGATAGATATGAATTGAATGAAGTGGAGAGACAGATTTTAATCGAAAGGAATGGTGAACCGAATGGTATGGAGGAATAGATATGCATAGAGTAAGAGAGATAAATATGAATTGAATGAAATAAAAATATATAAATTGAATGAAACTGAAATTGAAGGAATTGAATGAAATAGAGATGGATATGGGTCGAATGAAATAAAGTGATAAATATGTATCGAATAAGATAGATAAGATGAAATGAGTAGACAACAATATCTGTTCTTAATTTATGACTGTATAATGAATACGCTGAAAAAAATGGAAATAAATGAATGGTAAAAAAAATTATTTTTTCTTTTCTTTTTGTCAAAACGCTTTTGACTATCCTTCCCCCTTGTGTACACAATATAAATCTTATATATATATGTATATATATCTATCTATCTATCTATCTATATATATATATATATATATATATATATATATATATATATATATATGTGTGTGTGTGTGTGTATACTATACTAACTCCGCATCGCTCTGCTTGAATTGTTGATCGGAAATTAGCGGTGTTGTACGCAGCAAAGCCATTGGGCGTCCGGAAATGAAAAAGATATTGCCGAATAATTACCTACACGCAACTTTAGTCGCTAAATTATGAATCGCCAAGGAACTATGTGGCGTTGCGCACTGATTAACTGCAACCCCGTGTGTAGCGAGGCACAGTATCCAATGTATCACTCCGATGGGTTCGATGTTAAAAGTGCCACTGACACCTCCGGCGCGCGTTTTATCAAACTACAGATTTACACCGCCGCCACAACTATCCCGTGTATTTTTTCTGACCCCTGTCTTTCTGCCTCGTCCCCAATCCCAACAGACACTCATTTCGCTTCAGCTTCCACATCCAATGATAGTGTTCTCATCTTACGTTTTCCTTGGTTTCGGGCTGTCTGAGGATTTTCTTTATTTTCGTCTTCCTCGTTTTTACTGATGTCTTCCTCATTTTAATCTATGTATATCTCTTCCTGTTTATCTTACACTTCCTTACCATTTGTCATTTTCTAACATTACAGGTGCTTCAATCTTTCTCTTTTTACCCACTATTTGTCCTTCACTTTCAATATTCGATCTCATTTTCTTCTTAATTTCTATTTCCTAGCCTTATTTTTTTTTCTTTTTCTCTCTCTTTTCCATCTATTTCGTCATCGTTTGCCTTTTCTCTTCTTTTTATGATTTCTTTTATTTGTTTCAACACTTTCTTTCTATCGATATATTTTGCTCGTTTTTCTCTTTTCCCAGATTGTTGGCCTCGTTTAATTTCCGTCGCCTGACCAATTTTTTCTCGCCCCTGATCGCCTTTGATGTCTTTTATCTTTGACCAATATCGCTTTTTTCTTTTACCTGTTTTTTTTTCACTGATGCTTTTCAAAACTTTCTTTCTATATCCATTGCTCGTTCTTTTTACATACCCGACTGCCTGTAACCATCTCACTATCAACGCATTCTCTTCTTCTTGACAGTCCTTTTCTTTTACTCCATTCGTTATTTTTGTCTAGGAAAATTTCCTTTTCTCTCATTTTTTTCTCTTCTGGCATTTTTACACTTTCAACAGACTTGTCTTGCTTTTATTAAGAAAAAAATATTTTCTGTCTCGAATGGATTTTATAAATTTTAGGCGACAGTCTGTCCGACGCGGGTAAATAGTGGAATTGGTTGTCACAAATTGTTCTCGATCATTGTTTATGTGATGAGGCCACAAAAGTTTACAGACGTACACTGAGGATAATCACTATGTATTTTTATATATATATATATATATATATATATATATATATATATATATATGGTGGAGTTACGTATTTTGTAATATATATGTATGTGTGTGCGTTTTGCGGGTGTTTGTTTTACGTGTGTGTATGTATGTGTGAATTTATTTTATCGCGTATAGGTCTATATAAATTTTAGATTTGGCTGTCATATCTTGGTGTTACACACAAGTGTGTAACACCAAGATAAGATCGACTAAATACAGAGGTAATGGTGAGCAAGACTAATATTAATCCACAACACCGCCCAAGTGGCATTTACCGAGATTAACTCATGCCATAAGTCTGAGATATGAACTTTGAATCAAGTGGTATCGTAAGAAACTAACTCACATTCCGCGCCAGTCGCTTCAAATCTCTGCAAAATATGAAAATTCACTTTACATCTTTTTAAAAATTTCTTTCTCTTAACTTAACTCGGCTTTTTATCCTTTATCTCTGTATCTTTTCTTTTCATCAGTGTTTCATATTATTCCAATATTTTTCGTTTTTATTTTTACTATTAAACGTCAATCGTTGTTTTTCTCTTTTGTGTTTCTGTTTCTACTGAATTTCTATTTTCTTTTCTCTCTAGTCTTTGAATCTGAACTGAGATAAAGGACTTTGCACATAATGAACACGACAAATCAGTAAAAATCCTGTTTAAAACAACATAACAACATATGTTCAGTCTTTTTCGCCTATTGAGATTCATTATATTTTCACTTCATTTCAAAGAAGCTATATAGCATTTTACTTTGTATATATGCTCTTCTTCATGTTTAATTTGAAATAGTTGCTTAGATCCTCCTTTATATTACCTACCACAACTATATGGGATTTTATATATATGTAAGCTTTTATTATATATACTTATCTAGGGGTATGATCTGATTACGTATGTGGTGTATTGTAGTTATGGTGGGGAAAATTATCTTGATATCATCTTGATCACAAATTTGTCAAACTTTTTCGATTCTTATTCAAGTTTGTCCTTTTATTAGTAAATCCCAAGTTTTTTTTCCTTAAATCGGGAGCAGTAATTCGTTTGAAGAATGCCATAAATATGGGTAAATTCAAGGTCACTCATGAACACATGGTTGAATCCATCGAAAAGTTTATTTTTCACAAAATAAAGATTTAAATTTGAATTCTAATGAAAATCTAAGTTTATTGGATTTTCATATATGTATAATCCGATGTTTGCACGATTCACTTGATCATTGATTTTTTGTTATTTTCATTATGAACTGAATTATTGCTTTAGTATTTATCAAAAGGCCTGGGGATTTTTATTGTTAGGACAAAGTGGGTAGATGTATATTTAAGTTAATGTTCTAGGTAGTAATTCATCAAAGAATTCACCAGTGATATTTAATAATTAACATGAGGTAACATAAAGCCAGGTCTTCTTCCCCTTAATATACATACTCAAACGCATGCGCGCACACACACACACACACATTCACACACACATTCACACACACACACACACACACACACACTATCCAGAATAGTAACAGTTCGATGTGGTTGTTTATTAGAATGCAGGTGAGGTTTCTAAAGCAAGAACTCTATCCAGACATCCTGTTACTATTAACAAAGGATAAGTTCACATCATTCAGAGTTACCGATGCGATGGATTTCAATCCATAAAATAGATAAAATTCTTGACAAAGAAAGTATTATACCAAACAAAATGTCTCCTGGTAAACCTTAGCCAGTGAATATGGGAAGGAAGGAAAATACAGCGAGGAGGTTCTGATAGAACTAGAATTCCAGGATTCAGTATTGGCGGTGACAATTTTAACAACATTTATATATAAATATTTGGAAGTGTTTTAGCAGAAGACGGAATGTGTGGCATTGAAATCCGAATGCGTATTGGGATTGCCAAATGATGTATTTCAAAAGCTAAGCAGAATACTAAGAAAAACTTCGCAAGAAATAAGGAAAAGAGTGCTAAACTCTTACATGATATCTGTCCTCGTGTATGGCAGTGAGTGTTGGACAATCTCCTCAAAGTTGAAAAAGAGACTTGAAGCAGCAGAAATGTGTTTCTACAGAAGTATGCTGAGGATACCATGGATATGTAAGAAACAACGAAGATTTAGAGGAAAACAACGTATAACATACTTAGTGAGCTTGAGTAAATAGGTGGCGGAACAGACTTTACGGGAAATAAAAAAAACAACATTTATTAAGAGCTGCAAGGGACAAGATGTTGAGAAGAACCATGATCGCCTACGTCCTGAGAGTACACAGAACATAGAGAAAAATAATTCAACTTAGACAAGGGAGACGATTTTGAGTCAATTGGCGAAATTAAGAGTATGAGAAGTGTGTTTGATTTTCTTCAATAATTGGCCATATTTCGTTTCATCTGTTGTCGGCTTAAGTACGAAATTCGCTTCACTTTAACTAGTTCTTCCATGATTTTTGTCTGCTTTCCTATTGTGCAAATTGTTCCACCCTTGTAATATTTTATCTTGTAGGATTGAATTTTCCGGTATTTCTTTCACCTATAACAGAATTATCAATTATCAATGACTAGAAGGGAATTCCCTTGATATTCAAAATTGGGTTTTTTCTTTGTCGACAAGTGATACTGAAAATTGTTTTATTAGCTTGATATTGACTCTTGATTGATATTCTCAGGTGAAAGGAATAAAATCAACAAGAAAACGAATACTCATTCAAACTCTTAAAATAAGACTAAAATGAGAAAATTATATTAGCACCATTTTTAATCATTGATCAAGTTTCTTTTTTTTTTTTTAATCACGGTTGGTTGATATTTTCTCATTCTATATTTTACTTATTCTTAAAAAAATGTTTTCCAGATTGATGCATGCGTCTTCATTAAAGGAATTTTACTGGATTTTGTAATTCTTTGAAATGTAATTGCGAAATTCATGTGTGTTGTCTTTGGTTTTAATAAGACTTTAATTTCTTTTCATTATTTTGATCTCGTTAACATTTTATTTGCATTAATGACTATCAAAATAAAATAAAAAATACGCTAGTATGAATAATTAAGATTATGATGTTGTGAATAATTTTATCGCTTATTTAGTCGAAGACTTATTTGACGTTGAGTTAAAAATAAATGACAATACATGTCGGCGAAGCAAGATACTTTGCAATATTAATATATTAACATTAGACAATGTCACTGGTCTACTCACCTAAAATTTCAGTTGTTTCACTGTCCTTCCGAGATTAATATTTCTCATCTCTTTGTTTACAACTTTAGCTTTGTTTTAGCATTGTTCAGGGTCATATAAATTCCAAAATGGTATTCTAAATATTCTCTTTCCTTCCTTCTTTTCTTTGTTTACCTTTTTTGTCGTATTCATTATGTTCTTACATTTCCATAGTATCTTCTTATGATTTTCTCCCTACAAAATATGACTAAAGTTGTCACATAAAACATCCTATTCAGTTAAGTTAGCGAATATAAGAAAAGATCAAGAAAACTTTATTTTCCCATTTTCAACATTATTCTTTTCTCGATTCAATTTACTAATGTCATAAATTTATTCATGCTTACATTACACACTAGGCTCCAATCGTCCGTAGATGCAAATCGAGTCGTCGTTTATTCGGCTAAACTGCTTATTTCAGTTAATACTTCTCAGTTAATTGCGTCATCCAACAGGTTTATCTGACCCTGTGTGAAAAAACAAAATCAGTTTTGCTAACTAACCGCTTCGTCAGTCTGGGTCAGGCATTATTGACTGTGTATATGATATGAAAAGTATTTTAGGAAAATAAAGACACAGAAAATCAATAACTGATTTATTCATTATGATTTTAAATGTACTGACATATGTTAAAATCATATAGTAAAGTCATTTTTAGATGCGCAATGTGTTTACCTGAATCGATAACAGCCTATCTTGTGTCAATGAAAATCTTAAAGATGCAAATATTGAATATATTGATGTGAAATGTGAGAAATTTGACATGCTGATAAGGAATATTATGAAAATGAAGGATGAGTGAATAATCAAAGAAAGATTAAATATAGAGATGTTATTTTATGCAGGAAGATGCAGATATTTCGATTTTAGTACTGTCAATTTTTATGTTAAAATTATTACCTAATCTCCCTTTGGCAGTATATAAATGCTTATGAAGTTATTTTATGGAAAAGGATTTTAGTGAACTGTTTTATGTCGAAAAGACAATGAATATATTTGAATTCAATGTATATATTTCATTTCAACAGAGAATTATTCCGAAATAATAGGTTCAAAGACTTTTATTGCTTTCTTGCAGGTTGCATTCGATAGAAGCGAAATTAACGCAAATCTTTCGAATCTTCGTGGAAATCAGTCTAAGCTGGCGGATTCTTTGATTAGGTGAAAATTAATCAATGGAACTCATGTGTTTAGCACGCTGACACCAGTTCGATTAAAGCAGGGTCAATATGAAAAAGAAAATGGCCGACAGAAATAGTAGGAAAGAAGAGACTTGGGTGGGATAGGTATTTGTGCAGAAAAAAAAAGAAGAAATCAAAGGAATGAATGCTAAAGAAATTATGAAGGAAATAAAAGAAATTATTGAAATACAAATAATCTAAAGATAAAGAAATGAAAAATTAGGGAATAATGTTTATTTTTCTTTTTAGAAATACCAGTTTGACTCTGAATGGCACAATTCAATATTGCATAAAAATAACAGTTATATATGTTGTATATATCAAACTCACAGTTAATGCCTTTAGGATAGAATTCCTTTATAGATGCATTAGGAGCAGCTACACATTTATTTATTTTTTATTTTGCAATATTTAAGCAGTTCTTTTTTTTTTATTTCTCTTCCATTTACCTGATTTCTTTTATTGTTTCTCCCTTCGAGTTATCTGTTTTACCTTTGACTATTCTTTCTTTCTTTCTTTCTTTTAACTTCGTAGCTTCAACTATTTTTCTTTCATTCATCTTGCTCAACTGCATCCTTACTTATACATTTCTAATTTACATCCGTTTGCAAAGTTTTTGAAAAATATTTTCAATCTTTAATTCTCACAAGCTTTTTAATTTTTTTATATGACAGGTAAATATTTTCACGAAATGCGAATATAAACAAGATTAATTCATACAGACTAAGACAGATTGACAAATAGACAGATAAATCAATAGATAGTTACATCAGGAAAAATTGCGTGAAGTTATATATGTCTCTGTGTGGCTGTTACGGAGTAAGAGAGACAGAAAAAAGAATTGAACTTATATGAAAGTGCATGAATAAATAGACTGAAATAGATCAATATATATATATATATATATATATGTGTGTGTGTGTGTATATATACATATATATATATATATTATATATTATATTATATATAGAGAGATAGATAGGTATATTAATATATGTGTGTACGTGTGTAAAAAAACTGAGATGTTACGAAAATCACAGTTCCTTTCCGTGTGTGTTCAGAATTTGAAGTGACCCCTTACGTTTTCAACTAGCGAGACGGTGCCGACCTGACCCGAACCCACAGCGGGTCGGCCGAGCCGTACCTCTCTGAAGATGACGTCCGAAAAGCTTCGCTCGAAGCCACTTGGATTCACTGTGGGAAGATGCAATCAAATTATACGCTCCTCCGAGCCACGTCGGTGCCTTGCTGGGCGGCCGAAATTGCATTTGCGAAGAGGAATTGGAGAATTTTGCAAGATCTAGTCGAAGTCTGTTTGTGCGAGATCTGAGAAGATGACAATTCTCCTCCAACTGGTTTACAGAGATTCAGACAGGAAGATCGATCTACAGAATGTTAGAAAATGTAAGACAAAAGGTGTATAAGCAGATATATAAATCTACACTTAAGCGTATATATAATCTTCATATATATATATATATATATATATATATATATATATATATATATAATAAGCTTTTAATGACAGTAAATAAAAAACTCATGTAATTATATAACTTAGAAAAACAAATATATATGTAATTTTCAAAGACAACAGATATTTTCTCAATTAATTGTAATGATGGACATTCCGACACAATCGTCTACGTCACAACACTTTTTGCCTACGTCACAGCACCCACTTAAGAAAGTTGAAATGTTGGAAAATGAAATTGAACTGGTTCATTTTGAAGAGCAGAAATAAAAAATATAAAGTGAGAGAAAAGAGTTAAATGATCACATTTGAGTCCCTAGCATTCAACGTAGGCGTCCCCACCTCACTTCTTGGACCAACCCTATTTTTGGTTACATAAATGTTCTACCTAAGAATATACTCCGAACATTTGTAAATGTTTATGTGGATGATACGACAATATAAGGGCGCAACTCTAAAAGTCTTTACGATATAACACTAACTTCCGAGTGGGGCAAAAACTGGTTACATTCAATGCCTCTAAAACCAAACTGGTTACATTCCATCACCGCCGATCAGACCCCGAATTACCGTCAGTCTAGATAAATGGATGTCCCTTCGAGAAGACCCCGTGCCTTGAGAGTATATTGGGCCTCACACTCATACCTGGCCTCAAGTGAAACTCTTATATACGTTCCATCGCTAAAGATGCGGGCAAAATGATCGGCTCCCTGTACCCTCCACTAAATACCTGACACACTCATGATAGCCTCTACCTTTATGAGAGCAGATTAGGCCCAAGATAGAGTATTGTCGCCATATTTGGGCAGGAGCTGCCCAGACCTCACTTTCCAGACTTGATAGAGCTTTAAAAACGTCTCCGGGTCCTTGTGGGAGTAGAGGTATTTCCCATCTTCCAACCTCACTCTCACAGGCGGGATGTGGCGAGTTTCACACTGCTCTATCGCTACTATCAGTGCCCGGACGAACTGCATCTCCTGGTTCTACCAGGCCAGATTTTTACAGCTACGACCCGCCATGCCATTGCATAGTAGCAAACCACCCACAAATGCGTCGTATTCCATCGGCGTGAAGTAAATTCCATTTAAACAACTTCTTCCCGCGAACCACTGCCCTATGTATCGAACAACATACTCTCTAGAGGATGTTTCCCCGATTACTGCAATCTTAACCTGTTTAATTCTAGAGTCAACCGTAATCTCCCCCTCCTATCAATATAAAATACCGCTTATCGTAACCTCTACCTCGAGTGCCCCCCGGGCCTTGTACAGAGTGAAACTTTCGGTAAAAAAAAAAAAGAAAAAAAAAATCAGAATTTAAAATAAATCTAACAGTGACTTTCATGTGGATTCAGTAATTTCCTCTTGACTCCTTCTGCAACTTAATTTCGCCTTTACATAAGTACTATGATCAAGTAACAATGCAAATCCTGTTAATCATTCGTTAGAAATTATTGGCTAGATTATTGGATTGTTGAGCAATTGGGCTGATAGAGATTAACGGAATTATTAATGATTTTAATGCAGTGCATAGAATACGGTTTCCAATTGAGAATCTGATTTGTATTTGTTAATATTTTATATAAATTCCAAATAGTTGCTACTAGTCAAAAGGTTCAGTCAAGTAAGTTAAAAGTCACTTCTATCGATGGTTGAAAGTGTTGTTTTTCAATTCTCGCTTTCAACATTTGAATTGTCCCGTTCTTTAAAAATCAAATGGTAATATCCAACAGCTAGGATTTCCAAAATAGTTATTCTCATCGATGTCTCATCTCGTATGAAAAAATGAATAGCATGAAACTATTTTCATAGCAATACGTCCCCATGTTTGAAAGAGTGACTGGTTAACTTTCCAGTTTTTCATTAGATTTGAGTTTGAAAGCATTTTAACATTTATGAAACAGCTAATTTCTTTTATATCATTAAAGGAAAACTAATCAAGGTCGGTGTGTGCACCAAATGAACTGTCACGAGAGAAAAAAGAACAGCGAAGGAATTACTTTGGAGAATTCTATTAGCAACATCAATACCTCATCCCAAAATTACGAAGGGACATCCATAATATCTTGTCCTAATTTTATGTCAAATAAATCAGGGTCGATTTTTGCGACAGTAATGACATATTTACTTATCTATTTGATATACTTCTAAGTAATAATGACTATTTTCTCGTTAATCTAAAATGATTTCCTTTAGCAATGATATTTTTTCATTTGAGACTGGTGAAGACGTGAAATATGTGTATAAAGATCTAAATATCTATCTAAATCATCAAAATATTTTGAAGAATTTGCGAGAAAGGGCAATGTGAATTTTTTCCCGAAAATTAAACTACAGTGGTGATGCCAATCTCTATGACCAACCGAAAATAGACAAAGGACTGATGTTGTAATCTTTTATTCAGTGAAGTTGACTTTCGGTAACATCGACTTGAAAGAGAATAGACGTCACAATAAATAATTAGAAGAAAGTTTTGCAAAATGTGGACCTGATAGAAAATCTTTAGAGAGGAAATACTCAGGCAAAATCAACAAAGGGAATGCACGACTATGCGAACAATCAGAACAAAACCAGCAATGACAAGGAAAACGACAAGAACAACAACAATAACTGACCGGGAGCAGTTCGCAATTGGGTGAAAGAAAAAACGGAAATAAAAAATGGCAGAGGTGACCAAGGAAAGTGATATGTTGAAGTTATTTTTGTTGTTGATAATATTAGCCTTAACAATAGCGACTGTTAATCGCTATAGATTATCAGGAAAATGAGATGCGCATCATCCGTGTGTGTAGCGTGCAAATATGAACCAGTTCAGAGGAATTTCATTTTATGGTTATGCTTAAATCACGACCACTTCTATTATTCAATCACTGACTCACTCTTTCTCTAAAGATACACAATTACTTTCTGAAATATTAATATTATTATCATTATTATTATTATACAAAATTATTGATATATAATTGTTATTAGCATCATCGTCATCATCAATATCGTTATATTTTAGCCTTCACTAATTTCTACTTGATTTATCTGTCCTAATTAATGTTATGCTGAGTGATTTTAAATGAAAGCGTGGAAAGAATAACCTTCATGCGAAGAAACGATTTTAATTCATAGCCAGGAAACGTATCTAGTTTTATTTATTAAGTACTTTTTTATGAAGCGTATTTTGTTAATAGACGATTAGTCTATAAACCTTATAATGACTGTATAGAATCCAGGTAGAACTCAATGTCCAGGACAGAGTAAGGATATAATAAAAAGGCTTAAACACTAATATTCCATGGTCATAATTTATTCCATTGGAATCGTAAATACGATCCAATTCATCAGACCTACAAATTCAAAAAGAAAGCAGAAAAAACAACTCCGGGAATAAAAAAAATCAAATTTAGAGAGAGTGTAAGTACGAGAGTGTGGGACGAATGTTAGAGCTATAGAGAGGGGTAACAGACGAGAGAAGGTGGGGGATTCAAATTTAACAGAGAGAAGTTTTAAAGAGGGGAGTCAAAGAGTTTAAGTGAGAGAAATATGAATGTTGTCGGATGTCTAATACAATAAAGATGTAACCGGAAACATTTGCCCTCGAGCGTCATTCCCTAATGTATCAACCATGTTAACATAAATGTCCTTGTGGGATAAACCCTTTTTTCGTAAGTATTTTGTAACACCACGATGCCAAATTTTGTAACACCACGATGCCAAATTTTGTAACACCACGATGCCAAATTTTGTCCTATTTAAAGAGAAGTCGCTACTAGTTACATTTGGAATCGTATTTGATGTTAGTTATTAATAAAAATGCAGTTATTAATAAGAAGTATTAAAATTAATGCATGCAAGATGTCACAGATCTCGTATCAATCCTTTATAATCAGTCTATGAACTTTTCAGCCAACCTTCGTACATTTCATGACCACCATACCCAAATTAAATTGTCCACCAGTAGCCGAATATATCCTGCTTCATTCAAGAACTTTACTATTAGTAGTCAAAATCCCTTATAATCCAAAACATAGCTGATGCCTGAGCATATTGAACAGTTATGGAAGTGAAGTGAGGATAGCATCAGTCCTGTTTTCCAATTTGCACAGAGGTCTTTCCATCTTTTTCCTCTTTTATAAGAAAACAATACATTGGACGATTTTTTCGTTGCCAAATCTAGTCGTTCTTTGAAAAACTACAAACAAATTATACAATAAGATCAAAAGTTCTTCTATCCATATGGTGACATCTGGAAAATCGGTACAGAGTTGAATTAAACTCTGATTCCCACACAATTCACTAATCCTGGCTCGTATTCCTGCTTGATCCAATCTTAGCTTACGATGATGAGTACTATGAGTCATTAAATGCTTATACACGTGAATTGCGACAGTTCAACCAGTTTTAACTTTACTTCCAACACCTGATTTTGTAAATTCTAGGATCAAATTCTGTATTTGACTTGGTTTTAATTAATACCTTTCACTATAAAAAATTTACATTGTCAAAAAAGATTTACAGTGTCAAATTAAAATAAATCAATGAGCAAATATAATGCAGTGCATTGTGTGCTTCCACTGATATGCATGGTCTCCTGTCGACCCAAAATATAAAAAATGTAGGAAAATATTAATATTTTCTAAAAAGCACAAAAAGATAAAAATGTTAGAAGAGATAAGTATGCAATTTCTAGGTTTCTATTGTAGAATGAAAAGATGAAAGAGTTAGTTGATGAACGATTTCATGATTTAATTAAAAAATAAGAGGCAATTATTTCATCTTTGTCGCTTGAAGATTTATGCCTGACGAGCAACACTTTACGGAATGTTCGATTTATTTTTATTGATATTTTTATTAAATGCTTTATCTGCTAAAAATTATATTAGCTTTTAACCTTATATTTTAGACTAAAAAAGCAGATATCAGCATGCATAATCGAAACTTTAAATATCGGTCTATACACGAATATTCTTTATCAAAATGACTTCATTCACCAAATCGACATTAATTACTTAATATTGTCAAAACGTAAAAATGTTCCGCACCAGCTTCAATCAAAATATAAACACCCAAAATAAGAATTATTTTCTAATGTGGATTAGAGTCTGATTTATCATAAACAAGTTATTGATATTAATGAAAAAAAAGATCGTTCCCACCACCAAGCAAGAATATAATATTATAAAGTTAGTAGAGGCTTCGTGTGAAATAGCACTATTAAAATCAAATCTGTAATATATGAAACAATGTATCTTAATAATGTTCACCTCATGTGTGTAATGATATAATAAATTCTCTTGTAGTAGATGGAAGCAATAATCTTCCTCAATCCGACTTTGATTCTATCTTCCTGATGCTGAAAGCTATCGAAGCAAAACTGACATTGAAAGATTTAGCAATTACCTTTCTGTATTTATGACACATAAAATTACAGGTAGCACTTACTAAATCTAGCGAAGGATCACGCAAATCATTATGAATGTCTTTTAGCGAAAAACATAATTTTTAAAGCAAAAGATCTTAAAATTCATCGACTTTTAATTCCGTCAATAAAATAGCAAGCGCTTCATCAATGAGCAATGAGATTTTCTATCTTTGTCATCGAGATTACAGCAGTAATTCACGGTCATTCATCGCAAATGTCTATCATTTTATAATTGATGTTTTGAGACATCAGATAGTATTCTCCTGAAGCCGAAAAGTTTATTCTAGAGATGTACAGAGAGTAGAAGGAGCGACGAGAGTAAAGCACAACATGCGGGATTGGGAGGATGCAAATAAGAAAGGTAAAAGAGGGAAAGAAGAGAGAATGCAGGAAGATTTCGGGGAAAAAGAAAAACGGGGGCGTCAATTGATAACAAGTATATATATACAGATAGAGAAAGAGAAAAATTACACGTAGAGATAAGGATGTACATTTGTAAAAGCATGAAGTATGAAATGTTATAAGTTAGTGAAATTAATAAAAGATAAAGCAGAAAAATAAAAGCTAAAATAAATTATTGATTTCATAATCAATATGCTCAGCAATCTACTCTCTCTCTTTCGATATATATATATATATATATATATATATATATATATATATATATATATATATATCGCATACTAAGTGCTGGCGCTAATAAAATGTATAATAAGAGCTATAATTTATATTAATAATTAATAAATATACATTTTTCCCAGTCCGGCAGCACATCTCTGCGTTACATTTACAACACAATCGTCGAAAGCTCGTCAACCAGCACCTGACGAAGGCGCTGTGCATGAAACTTGTGCTACATGTGAAGAAAATGTACATGAATATATATATATATATATATATATATATATATATATATATATGTGTGTGTGTGTGTGTGTGTGTGTGTGTGTCTGTGTATTATTAAAGGAATTTAGTTTCTTCCAACATTTTTTTATTCAAACGCTTCATATCTATTAATTAGTGTGTAATAATACGTCAATTGGCCTGCGCATTCGAGAAATTTAATAAATATATATGACGCGTCTATTTTAAATAAGAAATTTCCACTATAATAACGTTTGAAGTAATATATATATATATATATATATATATATATATATATATATATATCCATCCAGGTAAGTTGAGAACGAATAGAGTTCAATACAAAATTTCGCAATTTAAAAGAGGACTCAATACAAAGTAGAGCAATATTAAATATGTTGGTCTATTACACCGAAATCATGTCAAAATCTCTACACAAATGCAGTTGTTTTTCGATGCGTATCAATGCATCTCATGAGGCGATTCTAAATTAATAGCGAGTGAACGATTTATTTAGATTTAAAGGCAAAATACAAGCGCTTGTACGAATAAATTTCTTGTTTTTTCTAACGGTTAATTTAATAATTTGTTAGTTTTTTTATTTATTTGGATGAATTTAGATTAATTTATTTTACTTGTTTTTTTATTTTTTATTTATTATACTGTATATTTTTATTTACTCTTTTCGGTTTTCGATTTTTAAGTAACGTAGTATTTTTTATCGTTATGTAACAGTTATCGCTATGTTTTTCCTCCGATTTTTGGTTTGATTTACAAATTAACAAACCATTATGACCAAAATATTAGTTAGATTATAATCTAACTAATATTTTGGTCATAATGGTTTGTTAATTTGTTTATTATTTACTTTATTATTTGGGTTAATTGATTTTGTTTTTATTTATTTATTCTATTTCGTCTATTCTAACGGGTGTGATTTGATAATTTGTTTGGGTTAATTTATTTTACTTATTTTATTGTCATTTTGTCTATTTATTTATTTAATTATTTTTCAGTTTTCGATTTTTAAGTAACATTGTAAAAATTTGTTTTCATGTCTTCATTTTGAGATGAGCTCGCATCTTTTATTTAATAATTTATTTTGGTCTGGGAAGGTAATGGTAGCTATTTTTCCTCCAAGCAAAGTTTGCAAGTTTTTGATTGGTTGTTGTAGGCTGATAATCTTTTCCTTATTTTCCAAGGTATTTTTGGTGTGATGTGCGTTTTTTTTTTAATTTTAATTTTAATTACTTAGAAAGCATTGTGCTGTTCGCATATTTACTATTTGTGAAAGATATTTTGTGTGCATAATTTCTTTGTTTCCAGGGTCCTTCAGTTACTCCTGTGTATACTTTTTCTTCATTATCTGGTAATTTTATCGTGGCTTGATATATTACGTTGTCTTGTAAACAATTACCGTTTAAGGGACAATCGATCTTTATTCTGCAGTTACACGTGGGTTTAATTTGTTCGTGTGGTCTGTTGATAATTTTTCTGTTGTGCTATTTTATTATTTGTGCCATGTTCTCGGTGCAACTGTAGCTGATTTTTACTGTGTTTTTGTTGAATATTTTGTGTAGGGTGCTTGATTCCCGGAAGTGTTTGTGCAACAGTTTGAAGAATATTTTTCCTACATTTGTTTTTACGTTTTTGCTGTACGGTGGGTTGAACCATATGATATTTCTTTTCCTGTTGGCCTTTTTTGTGTTCTGTGGTGAGTATGTGAGTGTTGCTGGGAATCCGCTATCTTTTAGGGCTGTTTCGTAGTTTTTCTTATCTTTGTTAAATATGGATTCATTAGAGGGATTGTAGGAAAGCCTGCGGTTAATCGATCTTGGTATCTGTTTGATTATAGAAGGCGGGTGATTGGAAGATGTGTGTATATAGCGTGGTTTATCATCGGGTTTTCTGTATGTGCCTTTTCTTAGGTTAATGGTAACATCTAGAAAATCTACTTCGTTTAAGTTAGTTTTTATATCTATGTCGAATCATTTATTTTTGAAAATCTTTATTATTGCTTTTCTAGTTTTCTGTCTGTGTTTTGTTTGTTAAAGTTTCTTAAGATTATGAGACCGTCGTCCCTGTAGAGTCCTGTGTCATTTCTATCTATTATTTTGCTTATTTCGTGTAGTAAGTATATACCTATGATTTCGCAGGTCCATGCACCGTCAAAGCTTCTCATTGTAGTGTCAAATATCCCATCTTTCTTTATCCATGCTTCTTCATTGAATTTACGGGAGTGCTTAATGATGTTGATTTCGTTTGGTTTTATTATTATTTGTTCATGAGCTAAGTTGATGGCCTTATCTAACATGCGTTTTGTTATGGATGGGTAAAATTCTTTTATTTGTAATTGTAGGAATTGTCAATTTTATTTGTTATTTATGCTGTGGAACCAGTCAATAGTTGCTTTTGTGTTTTTCCATTGGTTTTACTCCCAACTTCTTTCTAAGTTCAGAATGAATTCTTTCTGTCGCCTCTAAGTGTTGACTTCATTGTTCACTTTTAAATTTACACACGCTCTATCTCTGATATTGAGCATTTTATCCCATAAATATAGCACACATATAGCATATATATATATATATATATATATATATATATATGTGTGTGTGTTTTGCGCGCGTGTGTGTGTGTATATGTGTGTCCTGCATTGGACTTATCAGCCACAAACTTACTTGCAATCGACGTGAACTGACTCCCGCTTGATCTTCGTTTTATGAAGTCAAACCATGGCAATGTATATTACTAAATATACATATTATCCTGCACCGTTTACACTACTCGAGTTTCATGTCAAACGCAATCTTCAGGTGTTGAGTGTGTTTGAGTGTATATATATATATATATATATATATATATATATATATATGTACTGGCTCGAGAGAAGCAGAACATGTGATCCTGCATCTCACCCTGTGTGTGCTTAGCCAAGTCCGCATATAGCAGACTTTGAACCCGACCTTTGGTGTAAGCAAGGCTGTAGTCATATATCAGCGAGCAAATGGCAAAAGCTTCGTGAATACTGCTATATTTATGTATGGGAAGCGACTCAAAATTGGTGAGCATTTTGTGTACATTTGTAGCACATTATCTCAGAATTCTTTGGACAGGGAGATCCGTTTCAGTATGGAATATGCTGCCAGAATATTTGGTTTGCTTGAGAAAAGTGTTTGGAGCCAACAAGGTATTAAAACCTCTGCCAAGCTTGGTGTATACCGAGCTTGTATTCTCCCTTGCTCTTTTGTGTGCCTGTGAGACTTGGGTTGTGTACAGGAGACATCTCAAAGCACCAGACACTGCTTTGCTTGAGAGATGCCAGCTGCCTAGCATGATCGTCGGATCTCACCTTTTGGGTCTGATCAACTTGTCCGCGCAGATGATCACCGTATTCCTAAGCAGCAGAAGAAGTCTCTATTGCTAAGCGTCGGCAGTGCAAACCAAGGTTGAGATTTAAGGAATGCCTCAAAATGTCTTCGAATGATACTGCTATTCTTGTGGAAAACTGAGAAGAAATGGTTTCAAACAGACCTGGAAGGAGATCCACCATCTATGTCTATCAGAGCGTTTGAATCATATCAACTGAAACTTCCACAAATAAAGCGTTTAGGTAACGTAACATTTCAGAGTAAGGAATATAACATCTGTTACTCATGTGGGGGAATCTGTCTAATGCGTAGTGACTAATGAGTAGATATGGAGATGTATGTGTCTTCTGTAGCAGAGTATTTAAAACCCTGTCTAGACTCAAGAGTCACATCCGTGCGAGAAATCTCTCAGGTGCGTGTAGGTGATTTTTGTACTAAGAGATTATTTTACTCGTGTGCGTGTTGACAGCCAATATATATATATATATATATATATATATATATATATATATATATATATATATATATATATATATATATGTGTGTGTTTGTGTGTACATATATATATATATATATATATATATATGATTGAGTTTGAATTTTAAGCATGGTCATTAATAATTAATTCTGCTATAATGTGAAGCTAAATTGACAAATGTCCTCATCTTTGTCGCCATATTTATTACAACGTTTCGGCCTTCTTCAGGTGGTTGGAATGTCGAACTGAACCCTTTATTTCGCTCACTGGGGTTGACTATTCTAGTTCCACGTGCCATGTTAATGGATGTCTGTTATTAGTTATCTCCTGTTAATTTCCCTCTGAACGTTCTCCACTGGGTATTGAACTCACACTCTTTGGGTCCTGTCACTGGATTTAACTAACGCCTTTAACCACTGTGCCATGTGTCTGTGTATGAATTGCCGGCTATTATAAATCTAATGTCTTCAGAAACCGTTTTTACCAGTGATCATATTGCTATTTCTGCTGTTATCATTTTATGTTTTTACCAGAGCTCATATTGCAATTTCTGTTGTTATTATCGCTTTTCTCTGACACTCCTTACTACTGGTTCCCATATTGTATTCATTTCTATGCTTGGTTAGCTCAGGAGATGTTTGTAGCCTAGCATATGTGCTGATTCCTTAAGTTTACGAAATTTCCAATGGTGTTCTTTGTCTATGATCTCAACCAGATCCCACGTAATACCTCATCTCAGAAATATAGATAAATTGACCAATGTTTTGCAATCTGGTCCCATTACCTGAACATTAGCTGCAGAATTCAAGCCATAATTGTGAGTATAATTTGGCAGACGAATCGGAAAGAATGTTGTTACGAGAGAACAACACAAGTAGAGACCACAAAACACATTTTACATAATCTTTGAATTTTGCGGAAAATTTGATATTCAAACTCATTGTTTCCAAACGAAAAACCAGGAAAATGTTTATTCGTTACACCTGCTTCCCATATTTATATTAGGATTCTGTCATTTTTAGTCAGACGCTTATCATAATTTTTTTTTTTTTTGCTCTCAGAAAAGCATGAAGGAAGTTGACTGAATATTTATTAGAGGTGTATTCCTATTCAGTTCTCCTTTACTATATAGAGGTATACATAATAGCTATCGAGCTATATCATTGTTTGGATATATATGTTTTAATTGGCAAGCAGAAGAGTTGAGATAATAACATACTTCTTCTGATTGGTGTTCGAATCTACTAATGGTTTTTGATTTTAAACGTTGATTTTCATGGCACAATTTGATGATTTTATAACTCCAGTTTCTTTCATTTTGCAATGTGCTTATCCGTTCGGATTTGGTTTTACTCTCTTGCGCCGATCCCACCATTTCGTGCCATTTTGTGCCATTTTAATAAATATCTAATAACTGATCGATATAAACGAATTTTGAAAATTAAAATACCACAAATGCTGCTAATTTAAGTAAAATATAAGGTTTTAGTGTTTAAAACTTTCAACCCGTCGCACATTTTTAACTAGATCAAAGATTGAATTAAACAGGCAACTTCGTTTGACACAAAAATGACTACGTTTCAATATTCCTTCTCAAGGAACAGAATCTCTACAACTAACTGAATATTACTGGAATCAGAAGCAAATGAAATGAGTTTTCAACACTAAAATAATGGGTTTGGTTTAAAATAGCAGAATGTAGAGTACTTTGACATTCTGATCGATTCAATATTAATATTTATTAAGGCGGCACGAGGCGATGCAAAATAGCAATACACGTTCGGATCTGTACGCTAACAAAAAAGACGTATAAATTATTTAGTGATATATGTATTGAAATATATAAGCAAGAACATCAGTTAATATGTAGCCCAATGACGTAGAAAAAATTACTTTATATAAATGTCTAGTTATTAACCGAATCTTTAAATATTAGTGCATATAAGAATATTTGAAAAATAATTAAGATTATTCAGATTAAAATTCACCTCATAACTACGAATGACGTTGCGGACTGCTTGATACACCATTGGCGATAGATAGATAGATAGATAGATAGATAGATAGATAGATAGATAGGCAGGCATGTATACCAATATATTCATTCATACATTGGTCTATACGAAGGGCTACTGAAAATTTCTCAGCCTAATCCAATTCCCAAAATTTGACCAAATAAAAATGTCATAATATATATATATATATATATATATATATATATATATATATATATATATATATAATGCATGCATTAGTTGGGAGAAATCCCCTCATGATCAGAATGATAAATTCGTTTTAGAACAAAGGATCCTAGCACAATTATGATGTGTGGTAACATTTTGTGAGCTACTACGTTTTCATTACTCCCGCATATTTAACAATATATTTTTAGTTACGCATGTATGTGCATGTATTTATACACGTACAAGTATAGTGAACTGTTCCAAAATATACACATGCACATACTGACAATCAAGCAATGCTTAGATTTATTAGATATTCTTATACTTTTACAAAACATAACAACTTATACACTGAAGGAAGATTAATTCCTATTTACTCTCCTGTATACTTTATAGCTAGACTTGGTTTGGAAGCTTTGTGCTTTTAATGAATACACATACCTTTCACTGTACCTGCAGAAGACATTACATGACTCACTTTGTTGTTGTCTACATTCCTTGATACCAGAACAACTAGAAAACCACGTCTACATCCTAATCTCTCAACAAGCTGCAAATGGGATGATTACCTTCCTTTACCCTCCGCTTTCCATACAAAGGAATGAAACTATCGCTTCCCAAAACATTCAAGCAACCACCATTTCGTTTACTAATGCAACAGCGCCACTCTTAGTATTTCAACCGAGGCAGTAACAAATTATACTTAGACATTATTGTTATATGATAATCGTTTCCACAGGAAAATTATTCTTCATCAATTTTGTAAGAATAATATGAACTGGTGGATTACTGAAAAGGTCTTTATAGAATAGTAGTCATTTAAATAGTATAGCATAATGTAAAATATCAATAACAATGAAAATGTTTGAAACTTTACTTCCTAAAGTATTTTATAATCTTTTCTATAAAGTATTGGGATTGGAGAAAACAATAATTATCTCGCTGCCTCGAGTTCCTCGCATATACCTGCCCCCATTGATATTCATGGTGGATGAGAAAGTTACACTTTTCTACTGGTTTCCCCCGATTTGTGTTCGAATCTAGGTAAAGCACTTTTATAGAATCTTTTCAATAACAATTCTCATTTACAATCAAGCGGAAAAACACGCACTCAGATTGTCTTTTTTTTTCACAATCAAAATTGGTATTTACCAACCAACTTTCAGGATACATTTATATTCGCAATATATCATGTGTGTTTCAGTTTATCTACCATTATTCAAATTATTGATAACTTTTTTTGGTGAGCTCAGGTGTTATGCCAACAAACTAAGTATAAAATACTATTTTATAAATAGATCCAAATGAAATAGACCATAAAAAACACCAGTCTGTTAAGTGCCATAGATGATAACCACTTGGACAATTATATCTCTTTCGATTCATGACTTACTAGGCAGATCTTCCCGCAGTAGGTTGCTGTTTCCTTCTTCGGTAAATTGATTGCTAACCAAGGTTATAGAACGCAGGCTGTCTTGCTATTCACCCTATAACTGTGGGCAGAGGAAATCGTGTCATAGCCTTTTCAAGGGTATTTGCGCATAAGTGAATGTAACGATCCTGATTGTCATTCAATCTCGGCTTTCCAATTTTTCCTTTCGAGCCGTTATCCATTACACTACAACGCGCACCCATAAAAAAAGCACTTGATTAATATTCAGGTATATAATAATCTAGCAATTTTACTAAGCTACTTGACATTCTAGAACATTCATTAGTCTTTAATTTATTGATTGATTTGTCTACACTTCAGCATTAATTGCAACGATTTTTTTATTATTCGCACAGATATTAAATGTTTTTCTTTTTCATATACACCTCTTAATAACGGACCATACTTTTTCTATTGGATTTTTATATATAAGAGAGGATATCATTCTTTGAAATTATTGTCTTTGCAACCATTTGGATGGTAAGATTTGTAGAATGTGAAGGAAAATTATTTTGTATGGTTAAAAGCTTCTAGATTATGACTTATAGCACTTTTTTTTAAAAGTCTTGTCTCAGAATTTACAATAAATACCTTGCGCTATCACCCTCAACGTTACTGCTTACAATACTAGCTTCAGATATTATTCCTTACGCCCCTTTTATAGTATATATTAGAAAACTACAAGTTTTGATCAGCCTTCTATGTGCGGTATTTCCTTAGAAATAATCTCCCAATTGAACTTGAGGTACATGCTTATGATAATATCCTGTTTTCCGTTAATACGAAAGCAGTTTACCGGAAGCATTCATATTGTGAAGACATGTCCCATATTATTTTCACTTGAAATTATTAATAGATTTCTATTCAGCATATCCATTGTTTCATCTCAAAATATTTTACATTGCTGTCATTTTTATCAATGACTAGCAGCTTGACCCGGCGTTGCCCGTGCTTGATACAAAAATCGTACGACTCATACAGTAATCGCTATCACTTGACTTAAAATATTTTTGCCAAGTTGCTTGGTGGAAGAAATCGGCTGTGTTTATGTCGGCTCCGGTTAGCATCGTAGTCGGTTGGCAATATCTTTTGGTTGATGACTAAAAATTAACTTCCGCATTTTGACTGTACACATGGGTTTCATTTGGACACCAAGTGTATTTAAAGTAGTTTGCGATTATTATTTTTTAGTTAGGAGGACTTGTGTATGTTTAGGTTTCATTTGTTTTACTTTTTGTGTATCGTTCTCTGAAAAAAAAAACGCGGAGTCACCGGAAATTAACGACATTCGTTCTGTTTTCGGACGTTTGAGTAGCTGGCAGTAACTTCCGGCCGGGTGCGATACCCTTACTCCTGGTTTCAAATTGATTTTGTGCAAAAACAATTGTGTTTTTCCAATTTTTGGCGCTGTCAGAACCGACGCCGGGTAATTTTACGTAGTCCTGTGAAGTTTTGTTGAAATCGGTTGAAAAATGTAGGAAATACGATCCCATATATAAACGAACACACACACACACACACACACACACACACACACACACACACACACAACAATCTGCGTTTTATAATAAGTAAGATGTTGAACTAAACCTTTCCTTTTTATTGTAATTTTTCTCCGTATAGGCTCGAAAGGAAGAAAAATATCCGCTCTTAAATCAGAATTGAGGAACCTTTTTTCCTAATTTAATTCTTTTGCAAGAAAATCTATATTTCCTGTGCATGCATTAATATTTATTTTTATTTAGTCAAGCAATTTTCATTTTGGTTAATATTATTATTTCGTTTGTTTTTGTCACAAAAATTCGGTAAAATACATTAACATTTTAAAATAAAATAAAAACGGTTTTATCTCCTCTTAATGAATAGCAGAGAAAGAAAATCGCAAACAACGTAGTAAAGGAAAGTTAGAAGAAAGGACTAACTATCAATTGTATAAAGACGGAATCTGTGGCTGTCACCAACAGAGAACAGCCGAATATGTGAACTATGAATTGGTTTCATCAGATCAAAATAATGTAGAAATGTAAATACCTGGGAAATATTTTAATTGAGAACAAAAAAAAATGACACGGAAATTCGAAGCGCAATAAAATAGCAAAAGGTGCATTTTAAAAACTAAACAAAAGGAATTTTCGTTAGAAACAAAGAAAAAAGTGCTGAACTACTATGTAATATCAATCTTCCTATATGGCAATGAATGCTGGACAATCTCCTTACACATGGATAGGAGACTTGAGGTAAGAGATGTGGTTCTACCTAAGGATCCTGAGTATATCATTGACAAAACATGTAAGCAATTAGGAAGTTTTAATTAAAAATGGAAACAAAAGGAGAGAAATTTATTAGAATCATAAAGAGACAGCTGAAATTTCTGCGATATATAACGACAAAAGAAAGGTTGGAAAATTTTATACTCACAGGAAAAGTGAAAACAAACACGACAGAGAGAAACAGCAAGTAACCTAACGAACTTGGATGCCAGAACAGAGAATGAGAAGGATAGTAAAATGACAAATATTACTAAGAACGACAAAAGAGAGGATGTTGTTGAGAGCTATAACCGTTCACGTCCTGAAGAGACACCGCATATAAAAGAGCAAGACCGTTTTTCAAATTTTGAAATGAAAAAAAAAAAGAAAGGATATCTTTCAGTTTGAAAAGAAACTATTTCCTAGAAAGTCTTGCTAAGATTCAATTGACGCCTACATAATTATATTTTTAAAACACATTATAAAATATCAGTATCTAACGCGACATATTATCCCCCCCACCATTTTGGCAAAATATTCACAGTAACTGTCATCAAAAGTTAACTTAATCTTATTATTGATCTGCATTGGAAATAGTGATGCCATTGTCTGATGAATATCACTCTCATCATCTTATGATCCACTACGGCAGAACGATAATTACAGTTATTGTACAATCTCTTCTTAAGTGTTCTTGCTTCGCTTCTTCTTCTTCTTCTTCTTCTTCTTCTTCTTTATATCGCGTCCTTCCATGTCATAAGCGATCATGGTTCTCCACAAGTTTCTATTTCCTGCGCTTTTATTTCCTGCTTCAATAAGGCCAAATTTTTTCTACGTCTAGTTTTTCCTCACCCTTAGAGAAATTCTCCAACATTTACTACCATATAAGAGAATGACTACCACATAGCAATCCAATACTATTTTCTTTGTTTCTGACAGAAGTTTCATGTTTCTAATCAGCTGGATTAACTTTTAAAATGCCTCTATCGCTAGATCAATGCGTTTTCGGATCTCGATGGCGCATTTTATATCTCTGTTAAAACATTTCCCAGATAGTTGAATTTCAGCACTTACTTGATGTTTATATCTCCAATTTTATATATTTTATTATATTGTCAAGATATCTCCTGGTAGGGTCTCCAGTTTCCTTGCCTCGCTACTAAACCCTTAAACACCATCATCTTCATCATGTTCATAACATCTTTCTATACAACAATAGAATTTCCTTCTTGCGATTTCATATTTCACTTAAATCATTGCTTTTTGTTCCATGTTAAAAGCACAGACTTTTAATTCTTTATTCTAAGTTTACATTTTAACCCATCTTACTTTTACTTTTAACCCATCTCATCCAGCCAGGTTTGCCACTTTACCCACGACACATTCCTAGCTTACCTACCTGCTTATATTATCGGCTTTGTGTTTCTATCTCAGTTTGCTTTAATTACATAGACCAACTTTCTGCTAGAGTCATCTTCACTCCGTTTCATGTAGAGGCGATAGTGTCGAGAGAAGGCCTCGCCGCTTATCAAAATATTCGAGCCGAAAACGCTATGCCGATACACCTTTCCGTTCATCTGCATAAAACAAGCATTGTGTCGGATTTAATTGTAATACCGTAAGCGCGGGCTGAGCTGCTATTAGAACATTTTTTGACTAGTTTATTTTTATTTATTTATTCTATATGGCTTGCTCTACAAACAATCGCTTCGCATTCGGGTTTCGGTTCTTGGTTTTGTTGAGTGATTTGCAAGTACACAACAGATGAGGAGATGACGGGACACTGGAATTCAGTGGGAAATGCCGAGAGATGGTCCATCTAGTAAAGAGAATAATTCATTACAACCTTTCTCACTGTATGATATCTGTTGGATAAAAGAACAAAAATATTAATATATAACACTTTGAATATATATATATATATATATATAACTATCTGTCATTCCCACTGTCTATGCGCCATGCGTGATACAAGATTAGGACATCATTTATCTTTCGATACATAACTGACAAGGAAGATTTTTTCCCACAGTAGGTTTCCATTTCTTTCCTTCTGTCATCCAAGGCTATAGAACCTGGTCTGTCCTGCTATAAACAAAAAGATTCATACAAGGGTATTAGCACGTAAGTGAGAATCCAAGCCGCTATCCATTACTCCACCAGTCTTCCATTTAGTAAAATAGCAAATTTAAAACTGTCAAAGATTTTCACAATATTTTTCAATTTTTTCTACTGCTCAGTCATCAGCTCTTTTTGTCGAACATCGTGGTAGGCCAGAAACAAAATATTTTTATCAATATATCTGTTGACGGAATATGCATTTCCTCGGATAGAGTGGCAATTTGAAAAGAATCAACTTCAGCTACAACTCGTACTTGGTCCCTTAAACTACAAATTAAAACTAGAAAACTACATTACATTTATCTCCACTTATAAACACAAATATGAGTACATGGTTTTACTTCTGTATTTAAGTAAATAGGATTTTATAGATGTTTTCTTTTTCCAAATGTATAGGCAGTTTTAAGTAAAAAATAAGCATACTAAAATAGGTGCGTGTACATATTTTATATGTTAATAGATACACACACACACACACGTGTATGTGTGTGTGTGTGTGCGTGTGTGTGTGTGTGTCTTGAACGATAAAAATTGTTAAAAATTAAAATTTCAGACACACTGGATTGTATATTAATATTTTTGTTTTATTTTTTAATTACGTTCCTCGACTAGTCTCTGAGGAATTTGAACTTGACCTGTAGTTTACAATTGTTTTTTTTATAGCTAATTTTTGGTCAGTTTTGGGATTGGTCAAAGATATTTTTGAAGTTGTTTTTTAAGAAGAGGTCGAGAAAACCCATGAGTATTTAGTCATTTTGACAGCTTTATTGGTTGCTGGGAAGGGGATGTGTGTGTTATGTGTATGTTATATTTTAGTGTGGGTGAATTGTGTGTAGTGTATGTATGTGTATATATTTATGTGTGTATGGTAGGGTTCATCACCTCTGTGAGCATGCCTGTCTAGTTTGTTTGAGGGTGAGGGTTAGGGGAGTCAGCTTGGGGCCTTCATTGGTGTCATCTTCTAGGGTATATATTACAATTATATAGAGATTATAATGTGTGAGAGAAAAATATAGGGTAGGGTTGGGTTAATTCTATCTATGCTGTTTAGTCAGCTGTTGAATCTATCTGGACAAAATGTTTTGAGGCGCAAAATCCATTTGTCTTCATGTTCTAGTATTTTCCTAACTTTGTCTTTTGTGTCTATTTCTATTCGTTCAATAATAGTGAAATTTGCATGGATAGTAAAATCATGTTTTTCTCGGCAGAAATGTTGTTCTACAGGTAATAATTTTTCGTGAAGGAGTCGACTTAAACCGGTTCCGATAATTATTAATTCTGTAGTAAAAGGGCCATTCAGATTTTCCCCACATATTGTTTCTAATAAGTATATTATGTTATGACTTCTACAGTTAAAATTGTGGCATATTTTAAAAGTAGTGTTAGTGACTGAGCTAGTGTATGAATTGATGTACTACCTTGGTTTCAAACTTACGGTATCCTCAGGTGAATTTATCAATTGACCTCTCAACGCTTTATTTAAAAAAAAAACAACAACAACAAAAAAACAAAACAAAACTAATGCATGCTAAATTATTTTTTAAATATATAAACAAACACACAAAGTTGTGTGTGATAGAAAGGGAGGGTGTGAAGAAGAAGAAGAAGAAGAACAAGAACAAGAACAAGAAAAGCAATGATATTATAAATGTATCGGTGGAGGGTTAATTACATTCTTTTTATCCAGCCACATATATGCTTAAGAGGAAATTTTTTAATTTGTATGCAAGGACTGAAGACTTCATTAGATCCGGAAATGTTATTGTTGCTAATTTTTCCTGATGGCAGAGGTTTCAAATATTATGATTGTGGTAAGGCTTTGACTTTTTAAAAAATTTCCAACTTACAATCGGAACCATGCTGTTTATTTTTTTAAATTGCACACATGCTCAGCTAGTTTGGTAGAGCACTTAAGACATACTAGCTTAAATGACGACCTATGATCGTACCATCTACGTTTGAAAGTAATTTCGGTACATCCTATGTACGTATTATTTTGGCCATTAATATCTTTTACTTCTGCTTTATAGGTTATTGCCGCGGTTTTACCAGCTCCATCTAATTGTGTGTGTGTCTGTCTGTCTGCGTCTGTGTGTCTGTAAATGTGTGTATATATGAACAGAATTCTAGTAATGCTTATCCAGTGATAGAGAAACTCATGTCAGTGTTAAAACTATGCTAATTGATTACGTAAAGGTTAACCACATTTCTCTTTTGTCACTTAAGATCACAAATCCTGTGAAATGATGAGATGTTGCGGTATCAAAGATGAGTGTTAGGTCGAAGGAAAGGAAAATAATAAAGGTTATGGGAATGTCTTGCTGTAGTCATCATGAAGCACATAATGTTAGCGCTGGGATATTTGAAAGATAAATAATTCCCAAGGTCAGCACCTCTATCATAGTTAGAACTCTCATACTTTAGTGTCATTCTTGCAAGTACCATTCAATTAGTCGCTTGGTAAGGGAATCATACTTCTAAGACTCTTAGTAAGTCAACCTTAATAATTCCCCGCTTGGACAAACAAAGACTAAAGCATGGATTGGGTGGGGACGGTACAAGACGTGATAGTTCTATAGTTCATCGTGGATTTGTCATAGTTTGGCTTGACGTACCAGCAAATACTGACAGCTACTAACAGGAGTTTATGTTTCCCACACTCGATCACGTGTTCGACTGTGCAGTCTCTAATCCATAACCGGTTTTCATGCAATCGTCAGCACTATTAATATCAACCTCAATCATTTTGTTTAATGCATTGTGATGAGGGTAGAAACCCCGCAGAAAAGATGGTCGGACCAGTTGGGGTGAAGTGGAAGGTGAATTTGCTGCCACACCGGCAAAACACAAGGTCCAGCATTGGTCAATATGGAGAAGAATGCATAGTATCACGACTGAAAGGTAGTCTCATGTCCTATGGTCAAATATCTCGATGAATATTTCTGAATATTATCTTAAAGCAAGTATAATATCGCTTAAAGCAAGCAGAATAAAATAAACCTGTACTGATTTGAGGAAAGACGATATTATATATGTTAGTGAATACCTGCAAAATATGATAGCGAAATATATTTCGGATGCTGATACTGTTTTGTCGGGAAATTAAAAGTCTATATCCTTTAAACCACTGATGCCGATATATATATTCAATATATACATGGCTAATATATCGCGAGTGTTTCAGTTTATAATAGCTATCGTTATTAAAACATTTATAATGTTTTCATTTGGAAATATGACGCTTTCTTATACAAATTGAACACAAATTTTCATTAATAAATAAATCCCAAAGTTATTGATTACCATTATATCTGAATATATATCTGGATAACTTATGTTGCTATTATCTTGCATGTTAATATGGCCTCTTTGATATCCTATAAGATTCATTAATCTTTCATTCGCTGATTTTGTCTAGACTTTTGAATTTAATAATATTTGCTGGAGTTTTTATTGCTTCGCTGATATCTTTTTACTTAATATTCATTTTCGCTCTCGTTTACATCCCTTTTCATTATGGATAATAGGTTTTCTATTGGATTAATATCTACAGTGTCTATAGCATTAATTTGGTGTCTTTGAAACCTCTTTGGACAATATTCTTATTTTCAAAAAGTGAAAGGAGTTCGAATTGCATGAGTAAAATCTTTAGTTTATTCTTCTTGTCCTACTGCGCTTGTTTGTATATTTGAAATATATATATATATATATATATATATATATATATATATATATATATATATATATATATATACGGAGAGAAAGAGAAGTCATACTGATATTTATGTGTTTACTCATACAATGACAAGTGGGTTGAATGTCTTTTCAAGGTCTGTATATGTTTAACTGCCACACCAATAAGTCAACATTCTTACTCCGGAAAGAAAGCCTAATACATGTTCAAAATCTCTCTGCATCACTTCGTTTTCATTTCTTTTTTTAAAAAAAAAAAAAAAAATGAAAATGAATTTCGCAAATAACAGGTGCCATCTTTTTTTGGGGGGGGGATAACGAGCAGCTGAAGAAATTAGTGAAGAGTGAAATAGGAAACGAATCGAAACTGTTTGATTTCTACTTTGAAGGGATGGAATTTTTTTCGGGAATGCCATGTGGGGATTTTGACTGTTACTCTTCGTTGCTTGCCCATCTTTTATCAATATTTTTAGGGGCCGAGTGTAGGCATCTGTATATTATTTTGTCGTTATTTTTATCGTCAAACGTTTGTGTTGCGAAGGGATGTGTTTTAACCAAAGAAATAGAATATAAAAAAGAATTTAACGACGCACTTGAGAAAGACAAATTACGTGAAAAATAGAGATATAAAAGTTGAAAATAGAAATCAAAGAACGTACAATATAGAACAGAGATAGAAAGAGAGAAAGGAAAAAGTATACAATGAGAGACAAACCGAAAAGTAGAAAAACAATTCTGCAGTTATTAGAAAGGAAGTAAAACAGTGATATAAATAAAAGAAATATAAAAAGGACATTTGGAGAGCAAAAGAATATAAAAAGAGATGCAATATATCAATGAAAGAAAGGAAAATGTTAATATATAGAAGCAAAAATACATAGATAGATAGGAAAACGATTAGCAACAGTGGGAATATTTAAGCGATTATCTTGAAATTTTTGACGAATAAGAAATAAAAAGGAGAAAAATAGGTGACATAAAAATGAAACGTTTAGCATGCTGCAAAGAGCAAAGCATACAGAGTGAAAAGGGTTTAAAAAGGGAGATTTTTTTTAAGACAATAAAAATGTGACACTGCACATGTTACATGGACAGGAAGAAGAAATAAACGCTTCCTCGTAAAGATATGCCATAAAGGAAGAAAAAAGAGAAGCATAAATTCTGAAAAAAAAAAGAGAAATGTGAAAGGGTTGAGAATGATAATGGTATGTCGAATAGCCGTCACTTGGAGATCCAAATTTTTCACTCAATGATGTAAAAACGTAATCGATTAAATATTCGACTTTATTCAATGCACACCTTGGAAACATTTTAACTAGCATAGGAACAGGAACACACCCACAATCATTCTCGCATAGAAATAAACGTTTGCTGCACAGAAATAAACGTGTGTTAAAGCAGGGTGTTGTTAACTTATGTATTATATATATATATATATATATATATATATATATATATATATATATATATATATATATGTATATATATATGTATATATATATGTATATATATATATATATATATATATATATATATATGTATATATATATATATATATATATGTATATATATATATATATATGTATATATATATATATATATATATATATATATATATATATATATATATATATATATATATATATATATATATATATATATATATATATATATATATATATATATATATATATATATATATATATATATATATATATATATATATATATATATATATATATATATATATATATATATATATATGTATATATATATATATATATATATATATATATATATATATATATATATATATATATATATATATATATATATATATATATATATATATATATATATGTATATATATATATATATATATATGTATATATATATATATGTATATATATATATGTATATATATATATATATATATATATATATATATGATATGGATTTGATTGTATTTACGATTCCAATGGAATAAATTATGACCATGGAATATTAGTGTTTAAGCCTTTTTATTATATCCTTACTCTGTCCTAGACATTGAGTTCTACCTGATCCTTCCTCTTGAAAAATTTTTTTCTGAAAATATACATGTATGGGAATTTTTAGATATATTTTTCATATGTATGTATATTTTCCATATATATATATATATATGTATATATATATATATATATATATATATATATATGTATATATATATATATATATATATATATATATATATATATATATATGTGTGTGTGTGTGTGCATGTGTGTTTAATCGGTTTCACACTAAGCAAGGCAGTAAAGCCACTAAGACACAAGGAGTTGCTGGATTTGGAAGAATTAGAAAACAGAAACTTTACTAAGGCGCAAGAACAATAGAAGTCCGGTAAATGTTATTAATACTGTTTATTATGAACAGAGCATAAATATTTATTTCTATAAAAATAACGTATAAACAATAAATATATTAAAATAATTGTCGGGCTTAGTCCATTTCATAATCACAAATATGCATATATATGTGTATGTGTGTGTGTGTCGGTTTGCATAAATATATGGATTTATGTCCATATATATCCTGTGCCTATAATGGATGTACCATCCAAAATTTATTGCTAAAGGCCTATTCATATTGTAAGATATCCTTATATAATCTTTATCCCTTCTTTCTGTCTATGTCTGATACCCCATGTCTTGATGTCATGAAACTATCCAGATTTGTATCAATAGCTCTGATATCTGCCACACGTGGAGGCATTTGTCATACTTCGATCTACGATGTAACGTGTTTACTGGGATATCTTTTGTAAATATTATCCTTCACTGTGGACAGCACATTAGCTGATCAAAGTTATTTAATGATTGTGATCAGAGGCGTCTGACTAGAAATGACAGGAGACACCGACTAAAATCATTTGCACATTCAGTGCTGATGAACCAGACATATCTTGAAATTCTTGCATATTATGTGATATGAGAACAGAAAAACCCACCATGGTGCCCTTAAAACCCGTCATTAGACACAACCCTCATTTGTACCCATGACGTCGCTATCTGGTCCCTTGAAGACTGACAACACCTGTCGTGTTAGTGTCTGGGTGTGCCGCTAACCACATGAATCCCAGTGTTCATCAAGTCACCATGCAAGCTGGTGTTGGATCCATAATTGTATGTTCACGTGGCATGTGTTAGATCCACAGTTTCGGCTAAACACGTCATTAACAGGTAAGTACTATTTCGAAATAAGTTTTACATCCATTCATGGACGCCATGTACACAAGCAATTAGGTGTAATTCTAATAGGACTGTTATCAGGTCGAAATAGCCAAGAATTGATTTGATATGAATGGTGTTTCCACAGTGTTTGTCCGACATGATCTCAGTCAAAAATTGATAAGACCTGGATGAGACGACTATTTGCATGCAAGATTATGCACCGAACAATATCAGTGGTTTGTGGACAGCTATTGAAATGGTAAGCTTGAAAATCTTGGAGGTGTCGGATGACTATCATTGAACAAGGATTGAGAAGTTATTCTGCCAGATGATTCTCTCGTGTAAATGAGTTCGATCCTTAATGAGCCTGACAATGTTGCTGATCTGTGGATGTTTGTGTTAATATTATATGTATTAATATGGAAATGTTGCTAAAATAGTAAACTGATTAGAATTACGAGTTATAAAAATATTTATTTTTTGAATAAATATATTTTTAAATATGTATATTGATTTTACACGACCGTTTACTTTAGACGTGAATATATATGTATATGTGTGCTTCTCTAAATGTAAGCGTATACATGAGTGCATTTATATATATTTTACTTTTTCTGTTTCTATTTGAAGGGAAACTACTCAAAATTATAATATTTTTTCTATTTTTTTCTATCTGCTCTCAGTCGCGGGAATGAACAGAAGAGCCTTACAGCAATCTAAACCAAGGCATTCTCCAAGCGGTAGCATTTTTTTAATGCCCCTTCTGGAAGCTTGTCGATCTGAGGACGTGTTAGTTTACGGGTAAAACAGGGAGGGTTGGGACTGACCATGCCAAAATTCATCTGTTCTATGAAATAGCAAGTGAAATAACATGCTCGTAAGCGCGTTTGTGGATTTATATTACACAGTCTATGTATTCATAGATTCAAAAAGCTTTTTCTTTATAAAAATACCCTAAAATTAACTTACAGATGTACTGAAAACTTAGAAATGATTATTAAGAAACATAATGCTAATATCTTCAATAAACATTTATACCAAAATCAAAATATATAGATCCTAAAATAAAAAGAAATGAAGATAAATAAAAATGATGTAACTGGAGAAATCCCCAAAACTGTACTCTTAATAATAAATGTTGTATTGAATCAGTAGATTATCAATGCAATATCTCATCTATTGTAGATCGAGACATGGTTAAATTCTACATAGGACCCACAAAGAATGAATTCAAAAGAAGGATGAACCAACATCAAACGTCCTTTAATAATAAATATCGAAATCAAACGTCCCTAAATCTAAATATTTCTGGCGCTTAAACCAATAAAATACCGACGGTAAAATGGAAATTAATAAAAGCTTGAGCTTGTAGGCCATTAAATGACCCATGTCTTTTGTACATATATGAAAACATTTATTAATTTTCAGAAAAATAAAAATTTACTAAATCAAAAAAATGAAATAGCTTTTTTTTTGTAGCCACTGACAAATATTTTCCTTAAATAATAATTAATTTTGGAAAAAAAAGAAGAGAGATGAAACATGCATATTTATACTTGATCATTAATTAGTAATTAAATTCTAATATATTTATTTGTAAAAATACCGTATAGTCTACTGGTTATTAGAAGGAGGAATGGCACGTTAAATCTGTTGGAATGAAATTTAAATATTAAAAATATGAGTGACTCATATTTAAATGAGCGTTTTAGAAAATGTTTCTGTATAAAGATATGAATTACGCGGATGAATAAAAATGCCAAAATATTTTGTCAATGAAAACCCCGCTGAATAACGGATGCTTATGCTTGTGAGCAGACATAAACTTAACCTGACTTTGTAAGCAACATATATTAGATACATAATTTGTCTAGGGAAATTAAAACCCAACTACAAATTTTAGTTTCAGTTTTGAAACAGAAATTTGTGTGTAGCAATGGTATCAATTTTTTTTAAAAAGAAAGTTATATATATATATATATATATATATATATATATATATATATATATATATAAATTATTTATTTAAAAATATGATTCAAACGCTACGTAAGAGTTCTCATATGAAGGCTCTTGTAAAACGCGAAGAGGAGTGAAATGATTCAGAAAGTCGGAAATTTGGGAATATAAAGCAAATTAATTATTGGAACCGAAAAGTGAATTGTTGAATTTAAATCTGCATAACAAACTGATCAAACAATCCTTGGCGAAGGACAACTCTGAATTCAAAATCGTTTGGGTGTGGGCTTGAAAACTCCTTATTTTTACAGAAACTACAATAGCAACACATATGATGGCGAGTCTGTGGTTCTTTTCTCAAAGATAGATCTCATGATACGGTTGAGGAGGAATATTATATAAAGATAAATATCAACCTATTATATTATATATATTCTTCAGATATCTGCGCTTCTATTTCTGCATTTTATCCATAACTCACGAGAATTCACGGGGTTAGATTTGAAATAAACCGCTCTTTTGTTATTTGCCCATGAAACCGTAATGAATGGTTTTCTCAAAAGTTTTATTGAATAAGAAAGAAACTATTAAAGGAAATATCAGAAGAGGATTTGATGCTTGCTAAAGTTTGACAACTGGTTCGCCCTTACAGGCTTGTAAAGGTTAAATGGTTTCACCAATTCAGAAATCCCGAAGTTCGTTTACCGACTAAAACTCATGTTTGTCTGAAAAGTTTTGTTGTCACTTCATATTTTCCTCTTTTTTTTTTTCATTAATTTTATGAACCATATATCAATGCCGACTGCAAGATTTTCATTGAGAATTGATCATTAATGGTTATCAATGAAAAAGATTCGATGTGAATGAGAGAGTCATATGAAAGTAGGAGACAGGAAGACGAAAATACGTAACAATTAAAGAAATGATATTTTTGTTTTAAATTATAAGACAATTTTGGATGAATTTCAAAAGTAGAAAAGCAAAAAAGAAAAACAAATGATGTTCTTTATCTCAGCTTAAATTTATTATTTTAAAAAAATAGTTTCTTTCATTTGTTTTGTCTGCTCCACGTTTTCTTTGCCCATTTAAGAATTTTGACTGCATTTTTGTTGTTTGTTTCTTTCAATTGATCTCGTTGTTATTTATTTGAAAGATTCTTAATTTATGTCTTGATGTCATAAACTGCCTCAAAGTCGATGTTCAACTCTGACCACTATTCTTTTTTACTGTTTTATTACTTTATCTATTTTATTATTGAATTATTCTTGTTTAGTTTCATCGTTATTTATTTATTGAGGTTTTGAAAAATTACTCTATTTTCAGTGCTCGTTTGTCATTTCATTCATCTTTTTCTTCTGTTGATGGCTGCAATTTTTTTCTTGCGAATGTTTTCGGAAAGTGACTAGTACGCTTTAAAGCACTACTTTACCAATATTTATATCCAAATTACCAAGCTACGGTTATGAAACTGTTAATGAGGTAATTTTACTAAAAACTATTTTCTTGATTTATCTTTAAAAGAAAAAAAAAATTCCTAAATACGTGGCAAAAGATCACAAATAAGAAAGGCGGCCGGTTATTCTGAAATCCGATTTTCAGTACGATTGTATCTTTTATATAAAAAGAAAACAATCTCTAAAATTCTATTTTTTGTCTTTTCAACAAGAAAAATTGCAACATTCAAAATGTGGAAAAATTACAACATTCACTTTCGTTTGCAAAGAAAATATCAAAGCAATTTAAAAATTTGTTAACCTTATTAATTATAGATGACGTTTTACTACGAAAATTAGCAGATAAAGTAGTGCTTTTAAGCGTTCCTAGAAGGAATTTTGTTTTGCATAACCTTAAAATAAGGATATTAAATTCAGACTAAACTCACTACACGAGCAACAGTCACACATACACGTATATATGAGAAATGCCAGATAGACAGAAAACAGTTCTTATAAATAGTTTCAAATATTTCAAGATTTAAGTAAAAAGAGTAAAAGAAATCTCTCCATTATCTGTCAGCATTGTTTTTTTTCCTGTAGTGTCTGCCTTAAACTGCCAACTCTGAAGAGTAAATTAAATTTTATTAGTTTGTTTCCGACAGAATTGAAAATATTTGAACATATTTACGCCAAAAAAGTTCATATAAGTTACTGTTTTAGCCACTTATGGCTTACTCTTTGACTGAGATTGTTACGTATTTATTCTAACACCAGTCGACATATTCAAGTTCAGGTAAAAAAACAATATATTGAATATGTGTTAGGGAATGAAATAGAAAAGAAGCTTCCGTGATCTATTTTAGAAAGCATTCTTTTAGGACTAACGTTGTTAAATTAGAGCGTTGTTATTGTTATAAAAATTAAATAAGAGATAAGTTTGGAAAATCGAGACTAATTGCAATGTATTATGAAAACTGAACTCATTGGTTATAGTTTATAAAATCCATTGTCAAACAAATATTGTAAAATTAGCATTCCTAGATAGAGAAAAAGAATATAAAGAATGAATAAGAACAGAAAAATTGAAAATAAGAAAGAGAGATAACGGAAAATAGTGAAAAATTACAGGAAAATGAAAGAAAGAATACAAAGTAAAGGAAAAGGAAGAAATGAATAGAAAGAGAAAAATGAAATCTAAGCATCATGGAGGGAGTGTTCGATTAGAGAAACAAAACAAAGCAAAACTTGTTTAAACTACTGGAATTCTGGAAAAGAAAAATGAATATTGCACGCACACGCATACAAAATAGATTTGAGTAATATTAAAATGGTAAAAACCACGAAAAGTAACTCGAATATCAAGAAAATATTTGTATCTGGTGTAATCAGAAAAGATGAAGAATAGTAAGAACATCTGTCGGCACAGAAGCAACCAAATTAAATCATTTATTTAAACAACACAAAATGAAACGTTAAATGAAGAAGTACAGGAAAACTGATTTCAGATTTTAATGATAAATGCAGAACCACATAAGATAAACCTGAAGGCTACCGTAGAAAAATTCAACCATGAAAAGAAGGCCAAGTAAGTGGAAAGTATAGAAATGTATTTATCTAGAATGCTATACTGTCAAACTGTGATGGCGTCAAGCTAAATACAAAGAATTATGTCAGAGCTTGGACAAGAAGTTTCTGACAGAGATCAGAACCAAGAATCTAATCTGTATATTCCTACAAAGCATTCTATCAACTTTACCATTGTCCACTTTGTCTAAATGTGTTTGAAAGATATGAAAAATAATGAAATTGATTCTCACAGCCTCATTAGATAATAATAGAAGAGACAACTCGTGGCCACTCATTAAAATAGTTGTATTTAAGAAAGAGAAACAATTTTCATATAGAGAAGTTATTTGGAAAGCAATAAAAAAGTAGTAATTAGTGTTAAAATCGAAACAGTAGAAAAGTTGATAAAATCAATAGATGTCAAAACTGATGACTGTTGTAGAATAAGGCGCCTATAATAAGATGCAAAATAATATTTATTCAGGAATATAAGATTATGTAAATGATATGTTGCTGTGACTCGTGTCTTTTGGATGTATAAATAAAAATATATTGCACTGACATCCCCAAGTTATTTGAAATATTTATTTAATAAGAATACCTATTATAACTTGATGCACACGCGATATATTTTCTTACAAATATCCTGAAAACTAATGCCAACATCATTTAATCATGAAAATATTGACTTTCATATTAAAATCTGACAGTGCATATACCGCAATAGCGCATCATTATAAATAAAAACTTGGTGAGAGAGGCAAGTTACGAAATCGTATAGCAAATGTATACTTTCCCAGAGTGATAGACAAAGGTATATGTAGAAATATCACGTGAAAAAGAAACTAGTTGAGGATGTAAAATAAATGACGAAATGAAAACGAGTGACAGTAGAGATAAACATGGAGGAAAGCAGGCGAGACTGGCTATCGAATAAGTCTAGGAGAATTAACACAGAGGGCTTCAAGAGAAAGGTGTAAATAAAAGCGTATAAGTATCTTTAAGAGAAAGAGGGAAGAAAAAGAATAGGGATAATAAATAGGGTGGGAAGATGCGAGTGTTATAAAGAAAGAACGGCAAGATATCGAGTAGGTGAAAGGAGGGGTATTGCTTCTCATGACCTGGAGAGGTCTAATGCCTTGCCCTCTGCCAAAAACGGGAGAGAGAAATGAAGTGAGAGAGTGAGAGAGAGAGAGAGAGAGAGAGAGAGAGAGAGAGAGAGAAAGGGTATTCTGATGCGGTAGCCGATTCAGTAAAATTGTGGTGGTTTCAAAATGGCCGGACAAAGGAGGGATGCGTGTCGATTTTGTGATGTGGCACTGTAGAGAAGACTGATCATTACCAAAAATTCAAGAACCACCAACACCACTCACCAACTACACACCAGGCCAACTAGCTCAAATCAAACACCCACACACCCAAACAACGCATCCATCATCTTATAACCAACTCCACGGCCACCTTTCCAACATTTGCGCATAACGTCACACCCGCCCCCAGAATTTCCGCCGCCTGGTGTCAGACCATCACTTCCTTTTCAGCGTTTGGCGTAATCATCGTTAACAAAAGTCCGCAAATGCAGATCAGGAAGGTCCGGTGATGTTGAGTAAAGATGGGCTGCTAGACTGGTGAACAATGTCAGGGACTCTTGTTTTAAAGAAGAGGTTGGGGTTGTTTGTTTTTAGAAATGACGGTTATGGTGGATTATTCGATACAGACTGCATAGGGGAGTGGGCAAAGGGAAGAACTGTATCGGATTGAGAGAATGGGGTTCATGGGTGTTGACAAGGTGGCTGAGTCGATAATTCCTCAATTGCTTAAGAAAATCACCCGGTGACAAGAATATCGGATCCGCGTAGGTTTAAATCCTAAGTATGGTAGTGTGCTGATTTAAGCTTTCATGCCTCATATATATATATATATATATATATATATATATATATATATATATATATAGATAGATAGATAAACAAACTGTTTATCACAACACTGCACAATGACTTTTTTTTTAACTACGAAAAGCTCTATTCCTGATATTGGTGACTCTTTCTCCATCAATAGAGCAAATTTTAAGCAATAAAAATCGTACGACGATACATGTCGGTATAATTATTCTATAACACTTCTTCTAGTTTACGTATAAGCTGTCGCACATCTGGAACAGATATATATAAAGAAAATATCGTAAGTCCATAATGTAATTTTTCGAGAACGTTCTAGGACCTCGAGTCAGGAATGGTAATATTTCAGTTACAATGGGGAAAATGTTTTTTTAACTGATACTATTAATTGTCTCCGATTATTATATGGCTATAATAGTCGGAGATTATCGAAAATACTTGAACTAAAACATCATTAATCTTGAACAGTTTCTCCTCTGGATGGGAGTCAGCTTTACATAAAAATGTAATAAAATTACACACAGTTCTTGCCGTTCGATCTCAATATACCATATCTGAATGAATTCTTGATGCCTAAGTATACTCTTTCTTTCTTTTTGTCTCTTATTATATATATATATATATATATATATATATATTTGCTCATGCTTTTTGCGTTCACATCGCATTGATGCCCATGAGGAAGGTATGCATATATCTCTTCCTATCCGCCAATATCTATAAGTTAAATATCAGTGTAGACTAAGGAGGGAAATATTCGTGGAGAAGACAAGAAACCAATTCACTATCTTTCCGAAGAAGTCATGGCAATTTACAGATAATAAAGAAAAGGAATCTGGGGAGTGCCATGTGCTTTATTTAATAGTTTTGAAAAACTATTTAAGTTTTCTATTTCTTAAACAGAAGAATAGAAAACAAAACCATAAATTTGCCCGTTATTTTAATCCTTTTGAAAGAATACCTACCCGGAAAGTATAAAATAACAAAATGTAAGTTGTTTTTTTTTAATGAACGCTACCTTCTTTATGGTTATAGTATCTCAAATGTGAAGCAATTAAAATTTTCCTCATGGAGATGCATTATTTGTTTCGGAGAAAAATCATTTATTTTATTTTATTGAATGAATTATAAAGTACTATTGGTTTGTTTTCATTTAAATTGTATCTGTCTACACAAAAAAATTCTATTGAATTTGGGATTGTCACTCACTTGACATGAGACAATAGACTAAAATTTAATGAAGTATAGAATGTTTATACATTCTATACTTCTATAGAAAGAAAACAATGAAAGAATTAAATATAGCGATTTTAAAGAAGAGATGTAAGTGAAAGTGAATTGAAATGTGGTTGGCGTAATGTAGTTGCAGGCAAAGAATAGCCCAAATAGAAGACGAAATACAAATAAACAAAATGGCAAAAAAAGAAAATTCAAATAAAAATTGACCGACAGAAATAGAAAAGAGAGATTTTCACAATGCATTTTGAAACGTTTAATAAAGTCTTCCTTCAAATACAATTGTGGGAATGAAGTAGATTTGAGCGAGAGTCGAACTCGCAATCCCCATTATAAGAGAGGGTGTTATATCATTTAGCCATTTGAGCCCCAACCGTATTTTCTTATTTTTTACTATTATCTTTTCTTGAGCACTATTTGTGTTCAATACCTAGTGATAGTAATGAGAGTTAAAGTTATTTTGAGGTAAACTATTTTCCTTATTCCACACTTTTATGAAATAAGAAATTTTGTCAGCGGAGAAATGTGTTTAGAAAAATAACACAAAATGTTCAAGAAAACGAACAGAATGAGAAAAAAGATTTCAGTCTTTAAAGATTTGTTAAAGAAGGGGGTGATATGATGATACAGATTGACGGGTAAAGACAAAAAAAAAAAGGAAAAAAAGAAAAACCTATGATAAGAAATAAGGAGCAGAACGTTTAGCGCTTTTCTTTTTGCCCAATTTCAGTGGTCATTAATCAGTGAAATTTCGCTCTGTTAGAGAGCCAAGGGTCAAAATAGAAGTAAATGAGACAAGCCGAGAACAGAAATTGAGTAGATTTGTACGGATGCAAGGAGATGGGAAATACTGGAGCGGTGTTACTGGAGTAAGTGTTAGACGTTATCAGTAAGTAGATTGCTCAAAGAAAGCTTTTCTTTTTTTTTTTTTTTTTTTTTCGTTATCGATAAAAAGTTTTGATTGTGGCGGCCATTAAGAAGTCATGATGCATTCCACAAGCAACGACTCCTTATTCCATCAGTTCGTTCTTCTCATCCGGAAGACGGATAACTTGAAGATAGGAATCATGTGGTTTAGTTTGGGAGCGGAAAGCAAATAGCGCTCACCCACTTTTTTTTTTAAATGTCGTTTGCTTTATCCTTAAATTATAAACATGAAAGATTATTTAGCAAACACCGCTGAACAAAAAAAGTTTCAATTTTCTAAAATCTGAACATTTTTTAGAAGAATATTTTCCAAAATCTTTTTTTCCGCTTCATATTCCAATCAATGAATTAGCAAAATAGCCTTTAGATTTCTCCTAGTTTGTGCCAGAGCCCTGCAATATGTTTATAACATTATTTCATTGATATCTTTAAAGGAAGTCGATAAAATATTTTACCACCGGTGCGAGACACCGTGTTTTCACTAAAAATATGCTGTCTTCCTCAGTCCCTTTAATCAAATTCAACATCCAAACTGAAAATCCATACAACTGACTATCTTTGATTCACTTACTTAATCCTCCGATAAAAAAGATCAACTATCTTATTGTGAAAGAATCACATTAATATTTCTTTGAAAAATAAAGTGTTTCAACTTTGGACTAGAGAAAGCTTTTTTTTTTCTGTTTTATTGTAATTTATAAGATGCATATTTGCACATCACTTGTAAGAAAGTTTCTCCAGATTCGAAATGAATTTGTACAGTAATCAATTTATATTTCTTTGTTGTTTTTAAATACATGATTGTCTGTTATTTGAAAAAAAATAAAGTTATACATTTCCCCCTTCCCTTTGTAAAATCTTTGACGTTTTAAAAAAATACAATGATTAAAACATTGGAATTATCCAGAGAGCTTGTTTGTTAAATTGTTTTCTTTTCATTTCTCTTCTTTTTTGCGTGTACGTGTATGTACTACAATGCAAGTATCAATGAACAATTAAATTTTTCCAGATAGGAAAAATGAACATAATCAATAAAATGTCTTTATTCATTGAGTACATTTGTTTTATCAGGATAATAACCACTTCAATTGAAAAGCATTTGATGTATCGTTCGTGTTCTTTTAAATGAGAGTACATGTTGAATAAAAAAAGGAACCCCTGTCTGTTAATATTAGGGAAATTGACTCACGAAATAATCAACAGAAGAGTAGTTGATGTTGTGATGCTAAATTAAAGACTCTAAAAGTTGTTGATTTGCAAGTTAGCGACATTTCACAGCAGAATATTTTCGCTTTACCAACGTAGACAAGGCTGCCGTCTGACCACGTTATTTAAATTTGAATGCAAGCAAAATACTGATTGGAAACAAAACAAAGACTCCATTCCTGGCCATTTTTCTTTATTTCATTTTGCCAACTTGTTTTCTTTTTTTGACAACTATTAACTTCTGCTATGTACTTAATAATTATTTTGTTTTCTTTTTGTTTGTGAATGGATTACATTTTTTTTCCATCGCTTATTTTTCTCTATTTATTCCTTTTATTTCCAATTCATTTTTTTCAATTAATTTTATTTCAATAAGGAATGTGTTTCATTCAATCAGTATTTCCTTATTCATGTGCAATTTATTTTCTCTTCTTTCTTTCTGTTTTTCCCATTCACAACATTTCATATCGTTTGAGTATAACTCAGATTTTATTCTTTCTGTTTTTTATTTCATCTTCTTTTCATTTTTTTACTTGTATTTCTTTTCATTTTCCTTTCTTTGTTTAATTTTTCTTCTTTCTATTGTTTTTCTTTGTTTTTTATCACTTTGTAATATCCGTAATGATTCATCCTTTGCTCGATTTCTTGTCATGTATTAAACCTTCAAATAATTATTAAGCTCTCTTTAACTTTTTCTTCTTTCCTTTCTTCACTTACTACCTCAGTTATGTTTATCTGTTATTGTAATTTAGCTTCTTCCCAACATTCTCCTACATTTCGCTCCCCACAATGTTTTCGCAGTGTCTTCTCTTCTTTTCCTCTTTTTTCCTCTCCTTCTTTCTTTGTTTTTTTTTGTTTGTTTGTTTTTTTTTGTTTTTTTTTCAGGGGATTATCTATTCTAATAGTAAGGATCATACGATAATTCTCCAAAGTTAAAGGTTCGTTAAGAAAGCCCGTGTGTGTATATTACTCACACTTATAAAACACGCACCTAATGCCTCTATCTGACAAATGCTTACATACATATACGAGAGGCAAATTTAAAAAACGCAAGTTTTCAACACAAACTTGATGGATAGGAACACTTCAAAAGTCACTTAGAAATTAGAAAAAATATTAAAAACTTGTGTGCGTATATATATATGTGTATATATGTGTATATATATATATATATATATATATATATATATATATATATATGTATGTATGTATTTTAGTCGTTAGCTTAGGAAAATTATTTTGACCCTCTTTACAATGCGAAAGATTTATATCACTTCATCTTTTTTACAGGCAAGTATATGTCAAGAAACATTATGAACAGAATAAAGTAATAGCGAAAAATTATATTAGTTGACTATCAATATATATCACGTAGATATTTTGTGAGTACATGACTCTACTGATTAACATACTATTTTACATTATTTAAATTCTGAATAATCTTTTTATATTTGTTAATATCACAACGTTTCGACCGTTTTACTATCCGCTGTCTTATAGTCTCTCTCCGGCTTTCTTCATGTGTCTCTCGCTATTTTTTGTATTTTTGATATATTTTAATACATACGTGTATAACAGTAGCCGAGCTCACAGACATTAACATGTTTTAGCCAGGAAGCAAACAGTTATCAAAAATAATATCTATCTATCTATCTATCTATCTATCTATCTATCTATCTATCTATCTATCTATATATATATATATATATATATATAAATATAAAAAAACAGACTACTTCAAGGCTCCATTGTAATAGTTTTTAAGGTTCCCTGGATCCTCAGACACCACTTTCAAAATGTGAAATGAAAAATGAAATGAAAATTTACACTTTTGACGGGTAGTATTAAGTTTATGTAATTTAACAGAGAGGGTAGCGAGAAGTGGTGTGAGAGACATGGTCGAGTTTAGAGAGGGTATATATATATATATATATATATATATATATATATATATATATATATATACATCAAATATTTTATTCTTGCACCGGGTTGAACTCTCTTTTATCATGATTATAGCCTCAATTCTTCTTGGAATGGATTCGGTGATGTTCTGGAAGCACTCTTTTGAAATTTTGGTCCGTGAAATTCTGTTATTCTTGAGATCCTATGACTGGTTTCTTTAACTGGGTACATTAACTCATAAAACTCATATGTTCAATGAAGGAATCTCCCACTTTCTGATTTGCAATAGGGGAGTTTAAATGGCCATCAGAGTATAGGAGTATTGTAGACACTTGCTCATCTACAATACCTAGGTAGGCTGAGACATTTAAACCATATTTTATTGGTACCAAGAGTCCCAATGTGTACAGAGAAAATATCCCCCATACCATTATACCACTACCAGTAGCACCTTAAACTGTTCTTACAAAGCATGATGGATCAATTCCTCCATGATGTTCACCTCAAAGTCTAACCTTATCGACCGAATGTCACAGTATATCAGACCAGTCAGTGCTTTCTCAAACTTCTGTTATATAATTATTATGATCTTTATCAAATTGTAGATGCAGTTTCTTGTTCTTATCTAACAATGATGTCAAACGGCAGCTCTTCTGCTATTTTAGTCCAACTGTTTCAAAGTTCTATGTATTGGGCATCCAGAGATACTCTTCAGTAAACCATAGTTGTAAAGACAATGCCAGTTGAATTATTGTTTCCTTTTGAACTGCTTGGACCATTACTTGGCATTTCTTTTCCGATCTCTTTCATCGACAAGAGATTGATGCTCACTTTTTGTTTGTTTTTATGACCATTCTCTGTAATCTCTAGTGATGCTTGCGCGCGAAAATCCTAGTAGATAAGCCACTTTTGAAATACACACACCTGTTTATCAGGCATCAATGACCATGTCGCATTCAAGTCTAATGAATGAAATAAAATTCAGCAGGTATCCATTTCATTGTTTAAATATCTATATCATAAAATTGTTATGCAAACTTTCCGACTATAGAACTTCGGGAATAGTCTACTCAATTATATCGTTCGTCGTTTCGAGTACATCTATGAAAGTCGTTGTTAATGGCGAGACTTTGATATCCATAAGAACAATGCAGACATCCTCCAAGACTCTCTTTTGTTCTGTCCTCTTTCTTCCTTATCTTAACAATCTAACAACATTATCATATTATTAGTAAATATATATCCATATGATACCAACTTTCGTGGGAGCATCTCCAAAAACCGAAATGACCAGAATCTTGCAGAGGTATATTGCGGGTATAGCTCAGTGAGGGAGGAGCCTGTTTGTAATATTCAATACTTCCAAAATCTAACTAGTAGCACTCCATCATCACAAAGCAAAGCCTCCAGTAATGATGAACGTTTGTACTCTCAATCGCAATCATTTTTTTATTTGTAGGTATAATGGGTTCAATTCAAATTGTTAAAATATTCTAAAGTGTACAGTTGATGTTTTTATTGTAAAGCACGATTACTTTTAGTGTACTGTCGACAAATATCTGACTTTCTCAAGCTGCAATGTCTGTTTAACATCCGCGAATTGCCGATCTTATTGCTCATATATATATATATATATATATATATATATATATATATATATATATATATATATATGGTGCGATGGATAAATTGTTGTTTCCATTACGCAAAAATGAAAAATAACGCTGACATCTTGTTTTGACAGTTATATTTACCAAAATTACACAAAAAATATCTTGAAATACTAAAGAGTAAACTTATTCAATAAATTCGCAATTGACTTCAACTACGCCGTCCAGACGACTTTGGAATTTCCTGAAACTCTTCTGTACGGTCTCCTTGTTTAAGTTGGTAAATGCTGCCATAATCCTTGCCTTCAGTTCATTTTTGCTGTTGAATAGAGCTTTGTTGGTTTGCCCCTCCCCTGCGTCGAACACATAATATTCAAGTTGGTCGCAGTCTTGGGATTTAGGTGGACAAATGTAAGAGGTAATGTTGGCGCAGAATTTGTCTGACAGGCATGACTGGGTTCTCGTGCTTCAGTAACATTGTGCAAAGTCCTGTAATTTCAGGGATTGAGCAATAGCATGTATGCAGTGGGTGGGTCAAAATAGAATAGGAAAGAAGGTAGAGAATATTCTCTTACTAGTGTCCAATGAAGAGAATATTCTCTACCTTCTTTCACTAGAGTACCATTCAAGCTCCCAGGTGAATTTTCTCGATACCACAGTATACCTCAACGATTTTTAGGCGCGAGAGGAATTCTTACAACACCTACGGAGCCTTAAGTCCTACTGCAAATGAGCGATTCCCAAGGTTTCGTGTTGAAACACTTGGGATCATTCTTACTCTGATCTCTGCTATGGGAATAGTGTAGTCTACCGCTGACGCCCTTACCATGCATCGATCTTGACAAGCAACATCAGTACTATGTAGTAGTCCGCTCTTCGGTTTGTAGAAGTATCTGTTTGCTCACTGTTGTCAATATCCAAAAAGCAGTGGCGCAGCAATTCTCTAAAATGATTATCCAGCCTGTCAAAAGCCCACAATTCGACTTCTCTAAATGACTCAAATTAAACACAAGGAATACGTGTGACTATCCATGATAAGATACATGCCTGCGCCCCAGGGAACCTTATCGTAGCTTTGCATTATCAGTTAAAGTTCTGACACATACGTTTACCTATTACGTGTTACTACTCACAAAATAGCGAAAGATATTGAAAACTTTATCAAAAGCCGCTAGCATTCACATATTGTACCTAGATAAGAAAGAAAAAATTGCCTTCGTTCTACAGGACGTTGTAATTTTCTTTCTTTTCTTGTCATGCTAGTTGAAGGAAAAGTATATATATATATATATATATATATATATATATATATATATATATATATATATATACGACAGCTATTACTGAATCTAACCACAGCGCTTTAACTTTCCTATTTCTTTTGGTAGCCAGTCCTGCAGTACTGGAAAAACTTATCCCGCAAGATCCTTATTGCTACCGGACATACTCCAGAAGACGTGTCTTCCTCTCTATAATCCTACTTCATGGGGCTAAGCTATGATTCATTAACAATGCCGTAGGGATATATTTCCTAACAATGGCTGAATCCGTCAACACCATTGAAAATTTGCTTCTCCGCTTTTCAAACACCTGAAAATAAAAGTTCCAAAATAAAAAGTAAACAAATAAGTTTATATATCAGTCATTCTCGTTTTCACTTTGGTCCTCTCTGTGAAATTTACAAAATCATTGTCCATCTACACATCAACCTCTGACCGAGAGAAAAACCGTCAGAAATCAATACTTTCTTTTCGTTCGATTCTTTTTGGTTGTCTCCTAACAACAGGTACGATATAAAGTCTGCGTGACTTCTTCCATTCTCTCTTCCTGCTGCAAATGAACCTAATGGAAATAATACGATATAAATAAAAACAGAATATGGAGAAGAAAAAGGGAATTACGAAATAAATATTAAGAACACATTATTAAGAATAATGGCGAAAAATACAAATGAGAAACGAAAAAGTGATAAAGAAAAGAAAGAAAAAAGATGTAATGAACATAGAAAGAAGAAAAAACAGTCGAAAAATTGGAAGGTTGTGACGGAAAGAGGAAAATTTCTAAAAGTCCAAGAAAAAGAAACACAAAACAGAGAAAAAACAAAAGAAAAGGAATGAAAATAAGAGAAAAATGCAAGATAAAGAAAAGAGAAAATGAAAAGAAGTCGCCAATGGATATTATCGAAAAGGTTTGAATCAATGGCAAAGATGTTTAGACCACATGTTGCTAGCTTTAACTGTCACGTTTCACACTTCTGTAATATATTAAGTATTCGTAAGTCTTTAACCGAGGAGCAAATTTAACGTGATTTAATATGAATCGTTAACGATTATGTTAACATATTCTGAAAATGAATTCAAGAAGAATCACTCTTTTCATTCCCTTCTCAAGAAAAAACAATAATATTTACATCAAATGGGATGATGTAATTTTTCGTGAAATAGATACGAATTAATTATCATAAACAAGCGAGATATAAACTTAGACGTCCTGTCAGACTACTGAGCTAGAGCAATTAATACTGACACCTGTAATTATGGTGTCACAAAATTCTAGAGTAAAAACATTGATGCAACCAATTTTACATTTAATCAAGGAGATTTTTACTGTTTCCTTTGAAAAAAAATTATCAAAGACTGCGATTATGAAAGATTTTAACCTCATTCTGCCAACCATTGTTTTATTTTTCGATCTAAAGTATAAGTTTTTTTTATATGACCTTTCTCATCTTTTGGATTAGTTGATAAAAATGTACTTCCTCCAGACAACCAACCGCCAACACAATAAAAAATGCAAATATTTCTGTTTTGTTCTGGAAACTATATTATTTATCAAATTTGCACCATTACTTTCGATAATAGATAAATTTATCTTATAAGATAGGTTTATTTATAGCATTGAATTTATAATGGATTGACTTTTTAGGAACATTTTGAGTTTTCCTCTCTGAAACCAACTATTATCTCTCTCTCTCTCTCTCTCTCTCTCTCCCCCTCTATCTCCATCTCTCTGTCAATGCTTAGGGCAAATGATGGTCTGATGCTAACAATACAGTAAAACTTATAGGAATAGACACACAGACAGACAGAAGTTGCATTTATTAAACATAGTTGAAGTTATAAATCAATATTGCATACAAAGTTTAAAATGAAAAGGTCTATAGTAACATCCACTCATAACTTTTAAAAATTAAATACATTTAATATAGGAATGTTTTCCATTACTCAGTCGAACCTCCATTTTGCTCTCGTATCTCTTTCAATTCCATGTCTTTTATATGCATAACTGGATACGATAAAAGACAATATCTCGACTACCAAATTATTAGGCTTAGGATAAATCATATTTTATGTGAGTCATTATTTGACAATAAAATTGGTCGGAGAAAACAATTTCAGTAGAATTCTTTGGATATATTAATACGATAAATATGCAATATGAAGTTCGCATATAATATCGCTTTTTATTAGAAGAAAAATAACAGTCACTGATTTGCTGGTGTGATTTTTATTAGTACTTGTTGTGACAAAGTAAATGGTTAAAGAAATAACAAAACAGGTGTGGCAGATATATCATTTCTTAAACAGTAAGTACAACAGAAGAGAATCCCACAACTAGTGAGTGTGTGTCGGTTGACCAGCGTTCAATCTATTCGACTATTAATATTTAACAGCCCCACCCCACGTGTGATGTATGTGGCATATGGCTGAGTTTACTGTGGGTTATCCGAGCCCGTAGGCTGGCCAAAAATATATCCGTAGAACCCGCATAAACGGGTTCAGGGGCTGTCTACCTCCCCGGACGAAACTTTTCCCTTCGGCAAAGCATCGTCCGGGTTCCTCTCCGCTAAAGGCTGAGAGTTTGACATATGAACAATCTGGTCGACTGTTAATATTTAACAGTCCCCCCCCAATGTGGGATGTATGTGGCACAAGGCCGAGTTTGCCATGGGTACTCCGAGACCGTATGCTCGGCCAAAAATATTCCCTTTGAACCCGTATAAACGGTTTCAGGGACTACTTCCCCGGACGAAATTTTTCCCTTCGGCAAAGCTTCGTCCGAGTTCTTCTCTGCTCGAGGCAGAGAGTTCGACATTTGAACAATCTGGTCGACTGTTAATATTTAACAGCCTCACTATGAGGTATGTATGTGGCACAAGGCCGAGTTTACCGTGGGTTCTCCGAACCCGTAGTCTCCGCCAAAAGATTCCCTTTGAACCCGCATAAACGGGTTCAGGGACTGTCTACCTCCCCGGACGAAACTTTGTTCTGAGGCAAAGCTTCGTCCGAGTTCCTCTCTGCCGATGCAGAGAGATCGACAGAAATGAACAGTCTGGTCGACAGATCCCTTAAGGCTTTCTCTCCTACTCATCTTGTAGTAAGCGGAATAATCCATCATAGAATTTTTAGAGGGAGGAGACCACAACACCCACCTTTTCAGCTTGTTTCCGTATGTGTAATTTTATTACCACACAATACTTTCTATTTAACCAAATAGACCCTTTTTCACAAAAATTAAATAAAAAAATAAATCCGAAACAACCACTTTGAAAAAGTTATATAAAGGAATTACGTTCACAATTTTTTTAGTTTTACGAAAAACATTTTACGTGTTAACACAGTCCTTTTTTATTAAGCTCTCTATTGATTATTCCTAAATACTGAAAAATGGGTAAATTTAATGGTAAATTATTATGTTAATAATTTCCAATAATCCAATGCGTATTGCGCTTTTCTAATAATTCAAAGTTCATAAGTGAGAAGATGGATTTTTTACTCATTCTATTTTTTTTCCTATTTTTTTATTTATTTTCGGGTTAATTTCTAAAGGTTCCATTAATTTCCTTTTTCTTTTGGGCCTTCTGAGCTCTGGCACTGATTGCGGTATTGGGACCTCAAACGTGTCAAAGACGACGTCCATAATGTCATCATCTATGGGATCCCTGTCGACTACGCTTTCATACCGTTTTTTGATTTGGTTTACATGACGTTTATGTATGAACTTCGGTCCCTGAACCATGTAAATCATGTAACCAATCTGACTCTCTATTGTTCCTCTCTCCCAGTGAGCTTTATTATTCCCAAATACACAAAAAAAACAACCTTTTCACCGATCTTAAAGCGCTTTTTAAAGCGAGTGAAACGAAAGCGGCAAATAGGAATTTATTCCTATTTTCCTGCTTTCGTTTCACTCGGAAGGAATTTGTCAAATGCCCATTTTATTTTCCTGGCAAACTTGACCTCCGCTGGCGTCTTGACAGATGGAGCACTGATATTAGGGTTTACGCGATAAAGCTGCAAAAACTGTTATATATCTGTATCGGTGGGAGTACCTCTTGCCTTCCTCAGTGCTCGCTTGAAAGTGTCCACAAAACGCTCTGTCTGTCCATTACTTCTCGGGTGATATGGCGCCGTGGTAATATGTTCGATCAGGAAAACCTGACAAAAATCCTTAAATTTACAGGATGTGAACTGTGTGCCATTGTCTCTTACGATAATTCAACAACTCCGAAACGGGAAAATAGCTCGTGCAAAAAACTTAACGGTCACCTCCGAGGTCGGCTTCTTACATTTCAATATTTCTGGCCACTTGGAATAACTGTTAACTGCTACAAGGTAGTAAAAACCATCAAGTGGGCCAGCAAAATCCATGTGTATCCGCAACCACGGACAGACGGTTTTAGGCCAGGGATTGAATTTTATCGGGGTTGCTTTAGCAGCCAAAAAACACACTTTGCACGTTTGTACAGTGTTTTCAATATCTTTGTCCATGTTGATCCATTAGACGTAACTCCTCATCAGACTCTTCATTCTTGAAGTTCCCGGATGGCCAACATGTAATTCCCTTAATGTTCTTTTCTGTGGTGTAGATGGTATTACTACCCTGTCTCCGTATATTAGTATGTTGTTACAGAGTGAGCAGTCTTCTGAGATATTCTGGTCTTTACTATTTAGTTTGTCCTTTACTTCCTTTATGAACTCATCATCGGACGCTTTGTCTGTTATCTCGTCCATTTTTATAGGAAGCTCCCTGACAGTATTGCACAAGGTACTTTTTATTTCAACCTCTGTTCTTATGGCAGCAATGACTGTGCCTTCCAGGGGTTCAGCATACTTAGGTATCTATCTAGACAACCCGTCTGCATGATAGATTTTAGTGGATGGGAGAAAAACCATTTTGTAGTTATAATTGAGGAGAATGGTTTGCCGTCTATTAGCAGTATGCGTTAGCAGTCCCTTTTTTATCTAAAGATAGTAAGGAGTGAACGATGGTCTGTCTGCAACAAAAAGAACCTTCTATAAATAAATATATGAAATTTAGTCACCGCAAAAATGATTCCTAAGGCTTCCTACCTATTTGGGAATAACCCCTTTCAGCTGGTAATAGCGTCCTAGATGCATGGCGATTGGCTTTACCGATCCATCCTTTAAATTGTGTAAAATGCACGCCCCAATGCTGTAGGGGATAGCATCGCTGGCTACAATGACGTCAAGATCTGAATCGTAATGAGTCAGGAACAGATCTGATATAAGGACCTCCTTTCTCAAATGCTTCCTGGCATTAAGTTGTCCATTCCCACTCTTTATCTTTTCTCAATAATTCATTATGTGGAGCTCTCAAACTGTGCATTCTTGGACCTAAAAACTTTGAAGAGCCGACACATTTTCTGGTGCTGTCATATTCTTTATTGCCGTTGCCATAACTGGGTTGGGACGTCTTCCGTGTTTGTCAATTATTTGCCCCAAGTACTTAATCGTCTCTAAGAGAAACTTACACCTCCCGTCTTTTAATTTGAATCCGTAATCCTGGATTCTCCTGAACACCTGCCAAACGTACGATTTGTGTTCCTCGGTGCTCTTCATTAGGACATCATCGAGATAGGCCACCGCTGAATCCAGATCATTTAACATCGTGTCCATGACCTGTTGAAAATGGAAGGAGCGACTTTAACCCTGAACGGAAGTCTTGTATAAACCCTTGTGGGTGTTCATGCAAAGGAGGTTCGAGTATTCCTCGTCCACGGGTATTTGTAGATTAAGTCAATCTTAAAAAAATATTTTCTTCCACTGAGCTTAGCGAATATCTCCTCTGTACTTGGTAGAGGATAATGGTGATCCTTTAGGGCGCTGTTCAGCCCCGTAGAGAAGTCAGCACATACACGAATTTCTTTTCTTTTTTTTAAATACAAGCTGTGGGAGATGTCCATTCACTATATTCAACCTTTGCCAAAAATCCGTTTCCTCAAGTCGATTCAATTCCTCTTCAATTTGATTTAACGAGGCAAATGGAACGTTACGTTTTTTCTTAAAAACTTAGTTTACGTCTGGCTTTAACTCAAACTTAGCAGACATTTTTGTGCATTTTCCTAGTCCTCTACTGAACACGTCGGGAAAATTTGTTTAAAGTTCACCTTTCAACTTTTCTGGTTCGTTAGTCAAAATTTCGACTTTTTAACATAATGAGTTAATAGGCATATCCCAAAGTTGAAACTTTTCTAACCAATCAGTCCCGAGCAAATTACCCGTATTCTTCATAATATACACCTTTAGTGTAAAAGTTTTACCTTTGAATGACACGTTCGTTATACGTTGGCCCATAAACTTAATAGGGTCGCCAGTTACACTTTCAGCTATTCGGTTCGTTCTTAAGTCGGCTTACCAAGTTTTTTCCATGTTTGATAATTAATTATGGATAAATCTGAACCCGAATCAAACTGTAGCCTTATATTTTTGTTAAATATTTGGGCTTCAGTATATCTCCCGAGGTTACGAATTTCTGGTTCATCAGGCAATTTTTACAAAACGTTTTTTGTCTTGTTTTTAATCCTGCAATGGGTACTTTTGAGTCCCAATTTATCGCAATTAAATCATTTTTTATCTTTAAAAGGTCAATCTCTACACCAATGTAATTGACCACATCCAAAACATGGTCTTGACGGCAAAGTGACTTTATTATTTTTTGGTTGACACTTTTTAATTTTTCTTTGATGTATTTTTTAATGTGTGCCATGCCACTCTGTTCGATGTTTGTCGAATCCTCTTTGACGCTCCCGAAACGTTGGCAATCTTCGGCAACTTGCTATAAAGTAACAACGGGCTCGTTTTCAAGCTTGCTGAGCACCCTACGAGGTATTTTGGCGTTTTCGCTGAAATCAAACCCTGGACGAAAATCAGACATTTAAAATTATTGGCGCTTAATTCTGCCAATTTGAAGTCATCGCAGTGTTTATTGACTACACTCGCGAAAGTAGTATAATCTTCGTCTTCTTTGCGGGTGAGATTCATGCATTTCCAACGCTTGTGGAACAGTGATGTATTTGGACTGAAGACTTCCGTTAATGATTGGGCCGTCTCTTTAAATTTCAAATCGCTGGTTTTCTTACGCATATATATATATATAGTTAACAAACTTAATATATTCTTCTGTGCTTAATTTCCTGAGGAGTAGGCGAAACATTTTATGGTCAGACCAACTTGCACAATCCGTATTGTATAAGTCCTTGTAACGTTTAAAGTACGAAGCGAATGTAATTTTTCCACCAGGCGCAAACGTGAATATTTCAATAGCACATTCCATAAGGCATTTTGACAGAACGCGTTTTCACTGTCCTTATTTTGGATTTTGATGCATATATTATAGAAGTGCCTTTGCTTATTCTGTGTTTGAAGGGCCATGTCTTCCAGTTTCTGTTGTCTAACTTGAATTTCTAGGTGCAATTTTTCAAATTTCTTCTGGTATTCTGCTTGTTCTCATTGGAATTTCTCTTGTTCTCATGATATTTCTCTTCCAACAGCAGTTGTTGTTCCTGTTAGTGCTTCATCAACTCTAGTATTGCACTTTTAAATTCGTCCATTTTACTGTGGTAGTACGTAAAATTAAGAAATGATACGGGGAACTTTTTTTTCTCTTAACCAACAATAAGTCTGTTTGACTTGTACGATTCTTTTATTGAAAAAATTTAAAAGCGGGAGAGAGGGTATATTTTTACTTTAGACCACCGTTCAATTTATTCGACTGTTATATTTAACAGTCCCCCCACAAGGAATGTATGTGTCACAAGGCCGAGTTTAACGTGGGTTTCTCCGAGCCCGTAGGCTAGGCCAAAAATATTCCCTTTGAACCCGGCAAAGCTTCGTCCGAGTTCCTCTCTGCCGAGGCAGGGAGTTCGGCAGATGAACAATCTATTCGACTGTTCCTCTAAGACCTTCTCTCCTACTAATCTTATAATAGGCGGAAGAGTCCAACATAGACTCTTT
>CAHIKZ030002135.1:1925000-2000000 GCA_903632075.3 Acanthosepion pharaonis | reverse complement strand
ACCCTAAGTGCAAAATTGATTATAAAAAATATTTCATTGATGTTATATATATATATATATATATATATGGCCATACTAAAATATTTAAACCTTATAATATATGTATTTACAAGCATATATGGGCTTGCCTGTCTGTATCTCTCTCCATATCTATGTATGTATGTATCTATCTATATATCTATATATGTCTGTGTGTGCGTAGTATGGCTAGATTTGTTTGGTACAAGGCCATATGTTACATATATATATATATATATATATATATATATATATATATATATATATATATATATATATCATATTAGGTAAATCTGTATTATCGTGATGTATATTCTTTCAAGTTTGAATCTATATAATATACATATCATGAGAATAAGATAAGGTAGCGCATTTTCATTTGAATGTGGTGATACATATTTACATGAGTTTTATAGATGTCTCCTACAATGCGGTGACATCAAAGCTTCGCCCGCACTGAAATAATTACGACTCCGATTCATGTACATCTCTCTCCCTTGAAGCATATATATATATATATATATATATATATATATATATATATATGGGTGAGAGAGAAAGATATTAAGAGAGACAGACAGGCTGAGATTTATACCATAAATAGGTAAATATTATGTGTGCGTGCAGTTTACCTACTGATGGTGATATCTATATATTGTAAGTATACGAAGTAATGGATATACTTTTCTAACTACAAAGTGAATAAATATAAAGATATGACTCGAATATTTTGTACTTCTTTCTCTCTCTTTCTCTCGGCACACACAAATAGATCTGCAGAAATGTACATATGTATGCGCGTGTGTAAACAGGTTTTACCACATTTATTCTTATATTCATATAGATACTTATTAACTTTAGTTCTTTCGAGTCCGTCGATGACAGAATTCAGAGGATGAGTTATGGTATGCTTCTGTATATACTTTAATTTCACCGCGTGTAACTTAATGCAACTTAATTTTGTCCTGAAAATAAAAAAGAAACAGCTGAAAGTTTTGGTTATAAAATAAAAATATCCTAGAGAATTTAATATCCACTGGACTTATTGACGGCGTGTGAAATATGGGGTAAACCACAGATACACTGCTTAACAATGTTGTGTTTCTCTGAATGCACGACAAAACAAATAGACAAAGGACAGTCTTAAAGTAACAAAACATAAAACTGTGGAGAGTATTGATACTCTCCACCACCATGAAAAAAGAATGGAATATATATATATATATATATATATATATATATATATATATATATATATATATATATATGTGTGTGTGTGTGTGTGCACAATTCATTGAATACGACAGACAGGATGCTTTTAGTTTTTATAAATTTCTCATGTGATCTAATAATATTTTTCGTTTAAGATGATAAATTATATAAAAGTGTACAAATGTTCTTTTTATGTATGTATTTATATATGTATGTATTTTATAATGTTTTCCTTTTCAAAACATGGTCCGTATTCATGGAGACCTAACGAACCCTATTCGCAACATACTTGTTGACAATACAAATATAATAGCATCATCTACATGCAAAAAAGCCTAAAAATAATGGAAGCCTTATTAAAAATAAAATTAAAAAGAAACACTCAGTAATATCAACTATGAACATGGACACAATATCTTAAATCACATGAGAAATTGTATAAAAAACTAAATCAAAGCATCTTGTTTGTTGTTTTCAATGAAATGTGCATGAAAGTAGGATTGCTGCCTAAATACACACATTTCTTTCGTATATAACATTATTCTTCATCATTTAACTAATATTTATCTTTTGCTTTTTGTTTTCATTTCCTTCAAAGTCTTCTCTGTTAAATTATGTCTTTATATTTATTTCATTCTTTACTTTTTCAACTTAGACATTCTCTCCTTTATACTCTATGTCATTTATATATTATTTACTCCTTTTTAATCAGATATAAAATAATAGACATACACACAAAAACACACACACAGATATATAGACAAGGTGCCAAGTCAATAGTTGGAGGAACACAAAGTATAAAATTCCTTCCTGAAATTAAAGAAAATGATAAAAATGAATGTAATTTATTTTTCGTTGATTGGTTTCCAGTGGTATGCGATTGATCAACAGATCGTTCAAATTCACTGAATCGTTTTCACGCACACACACAAACACAGGCACGTACACAAACATATATATAGGGTTGATATATAACCCCACAGATCACATCTACCCTATTTCTCTCACATTATAATATCTGCGTAGTTGAATCTACTCTACTGTTAATACATAGAAGAGTAAACCATCCAAAATAAATGCTCCAAGCACACGAGACAGACATGCTTGCAGAAGTGATACTGCCTACCACATACACACACTGAGAGAAATATAACTTATATATAACATATATATGTGTACACATCACACACACTCAAAAAACTAAAAGATAACATACATATGACACACACATCCCCTTCCCAGCAACCAATAAGGCTGTCAAAATGATAAATCATGAGTCCTGTAATCTCTCCTTAAAAGAACTTGAAAAAGACCTTTGACCAATCCAAGAACTGACCAAAATTTCGATAAAACTAATGAAAACTACATGAAAACATCACCTTCTTCAGAGACAGTCATTTACCCCTGCAGTTAACTGCTACTAACAAGCAAAAATATTTTCTTCTGATGATGGCCATTGTTGGGCAAACTAGTCGTGGAACCTAAAATTAAAAAATAAAACAAAAATACAACCCAGTGTGTCTGAAACTTTAATCTTGAATATTTGTTATTGTTCCACACACACACACACACACACACACACACACACACACACACACACACAAACACGAGTGCGCGCGTACACACACACACATACACATATATATATATATATATATATATATAACACTTTAGATTTTTGTAGAAAATGGCTTAATCAGGTCAATCAAGAGCTTAGAAGCAAAAACACCTATATATATATATATATATATATATATATATATATATATATATATATATATAATAAAATTATCATTGAAAGACGAAAGTAAATCATCATATTGATAAATGTTTTAATCCTATCTAAGTTTCCGGCTTACATAAGCCATTATCAAAGATGACAATTACATTTCAATATATAAAACAATATACGGACAAAACAATAATGTCTGTTTTTGTTGCATGAAAAATTTCAAAGCAACGACAAACTTGTATATACGAGACGATGAAGCGAAAATCGCATCGCAGCTCGTGACGTCACACACGACCACGCGAGGGCGAAAACAAGAAGTATTAATTATGGGAAGCCGTTGGTATAAACCAAAGGCTTCTGTTATCAATTATAGGCATTTAAGAATATTTGTGCAGCTTTCATAGTTTATCTTGTTCAGGTTAGGTTTCAACTGTTTTATGTATATAGCTTAAAGAATTTTTAGTTTTTGTTTATTGTTTTCATGTTTAAGTATAGTTGTGTTTTCAACGAGAGTTTTCCGGAATTGTGTACGCGACCAGGTCTGTTGTTTTAAATGCCTGAAATTTTAAAGTTATCATTCAAATGTAGTCACTTAAAATTAATCCGAATATATTACGGAAACTACTATTAGCTTGTACTACTGAAGTCCCTTTCTTAGATATTAATAATAATAATAATAATAATATATATATATATATATATATATATATATATATATATATATATATAGACAACGTGAAGGTGTCTCCATGGATTCAGTACTGGGTTCGACATTTAGCAATTTCTACATGTCGAACCTCGAAAATAAGATATTTAAAGATGTTAGAAAACCTCCCATCTATCTAAGATATGTTGATGATATCCTTGTTAGTTAAAAATACAGATGAAATACTTCAACTTCAAAAACGTTTCCAAAAAGCTTTTCTAGAAGCTTAGATAGGAGTAAAACATGTATCAATATGGTGATTTCCTTTCGTCTTTCAATGATAATTGTATTAAGCTTATCAGACAATATGAAAGGAACTTACTTAAAATAAATAGACAAACCTTGTCTATATTATTTAATGAAACATGAATCAATGAATAATTGCTGCCTAAATGCACACAATATATATATATATATATGTGTGTATATATATATATATATATATATATATATATATACATACACACACACACACACACACACACACACACATATATATATATATATATATATATATATATATATATATATATATATATACAGAAGAGTGGTTTCGATCATAGGAACGTCAGTATTAACGTAAATTAATGAAAAGGGTCGTTTATTTTGCACCGATATTTACATTAAAATTTATCTTACACCTAATTCACAAATGCACGTGACATAAATTATATATATATATATATATATATATATATATATATATATATATATATATTTATGTGTGCATGTGTTTGTTTGTGTTTGTTTGTAGAGTGGCGCGTGTCTATCTGTAATAGATTTAATCATTTATTTTCAACTTGCGATATACACAAAGTATTTATTGATAAATATTTCTCTTCATAATATGTCATGAGAAATCTTTGTTATAACCGATTTGCTAGTGTCAAATTTTATCCTGAAACTAACTGCTATTCATATTATTGCAAATAAGTATGGATATTAGTATATTTATTAATATTTGTTTTAATTTCATATATACAATGCTTGCTAGTGTTTTTAAGAAATAAAAAAAAAATTATAGTTTTTTTAGTGATGGATGCACAACCTTCGAAATTGTCAAAACTTGGAACAGATTATAAATAAAATAGAAATATTGGCAAAATACAAATAAGAAAAAGATACTGATTTGAAAATAGATACGATAAAAATGAAATGGTTAATAAGCAAAAATGTTGATTGACCAGCAAGAAAATACTTGAAGAAATTGAAAATCATGAAAAAAAGAACGTTGACATTATATATATTCTAACTTGGTAGGAAGAAATGCATGTAAACTGACTTAACCCTAATATTTAAAGATGAATATAGAGTTATATTAGATTGATCTAATGTGTCGTCAACATAGGAAAAGTGGTAAATGCCTGCCAAGGCAAATAAAGAGATTTACTGTAAATTCTTGCAGTGGGTTGTACACGCTAAATTATCCTAGAAACCTGAATAAATTATTTTTTTTATATGTTAATATGAGTTCCTTCACCTTTTATAAGCTTTATCATTCTTTCTTGTATTGACTACTTTAAACCTTCTCGTGTTTCCACTTTAACATTACGATTGTACACATACAATGCTGCTTCATATTTTACGAGCTTATAATAATAATTTCAACTTGCCAAATATAAAATCAAATTAGTTCAAACCAGCTTGTATGAATATTAATCCAGTATAAAACTTTTGACTCCTCATTAATTATATATAAATTAAATATTAAATGTATTAAGTATATAAGAATAGAAAAAAATATTCAAGTAATGGATGTCAGTTGGAAGGCTTAAAAACTGCATCCCAAGAGCCTATATATATTTTTCATTTATGAAAAAGTAGGAATTATTTTTACGTGTTGTTTACGTAATAAAATCTGAGTCCTTACAAATAATTTACTATCAATATTTCTTAATAGATATAAGCTGAAATGCATGCGACATAATGAACATGCAAATATAAGTACATCCTGAAATTTGGATTAATACGTCTTCTTTCTGAGAATACCTTAGATAACACACATGTACATATATATGCACATACACACACATATATACATACACATATACACACATACACGCACATAACAGGCTCGACGCTACAAAATAAAAACTATCTCGTAGTAAATCAGATGCTAAAAGTCACAATTAAGCTCAGTCAGATGTTATGGTTTAAAGATTCCTGAATCTTTATATCTTTTTAATTAATCCTCTCATAAAATGAATATTTTTAGAACTATTATCCTACTGTAAAAATTTTATTTATTATAAATAAAAATTTGCTTGCTTATTTTGTGGAATGTCATCCATAGACTTCTTCCGAATATAAGAATTATGTAAAGTTTTCATAAGCTAATGTTTATTAAAAAAACAACAAAAAAAATGAAATTTTATAATTTATTTTAATATTAATCTAGTAATAATTTTAGGCAAATGCTACGGCAATATTTTAATAGATCGAATTACGTCAAGAAGACATTTTTTCAGAAATTAATATTCAAATATATTTTAATTTAGGTTTAGATTTTAAACTATTCTTGATCTTTTTTCATCCACTCTTTTACTTGGTCTGCTTATATAATTTTTAAATGCATTTTATATCTTTAAATCTTTCATTTCCTTCATGTAGTTAGTACTTCACCTATAACTGATAAGTATAACGAAATTTATTATTGTGTTATTGTTGATTTGCTATAATTTCAATCTTTTTATTGTTTTCTTGTTTTCCACTTTTTTTTTTAACTCGAATGTTTTTCCCTTCTCTTTCTTTTTCTTATTAACCTTCGGTAAAACAAATTAATTTCTTTTCTCGCTTGGGACAATGACGCCCGCCTTTTTGGGCGTCTTTTAGGATTACATTTAGGATTTTCTTTTCGCTCTCTCGATCACCGGTCATGATCCACCCAACGCCCTCATGGGAATACACCCTGAATGCATATCGACAGTCTCTCGCACCTGATCACATCCTCAAAAATAACTCTCTCTCTGTCATCTCTTTAAAGAACAGCAAAGCAACTATTTCATGCTGGTTCCCCAATCTCGACTAGTTTCCAAAATTCTCGATAACAACACCCGTGCGTTTTGCCCTTCCCATTTCCTCGTGGCGAATTGGAAAGCGCACGGCACGAGCAAAAATGGCTTTGTTCAACGCCGACCTGGCTTTTCAGGTTGTGTCGAAGATCGTTGCCAAATTTACAATCAAATTACGAGCGCAACCGTATGATATGAATGTGCAGCTTCCACTGGCATTTTCGCTATTCCCAAAGGCTCTGGGTGAGGAGTGGCAAAGTTTGAAAAGGAGTACAGAATGCAACGTAAGAGGATGGGCAGAGTATGGGTAAACAGGTTTTGGCGGATTACACTCTGTTGTCAATGGTTTGGGGGCGGGCCGATACGATTAGAATCTTGACGATTTGAAAAAATTCGAAGGATTCTTTGAGAGGCTCAGAAGAGTAGAATTTTTTTTTACAGAATTCGTTTGTGTATATATATATATATATACGAATTATATATATATATATATATATACGAATTATATATATATATACGAATTATATATACAATTATATATATATATATATATATATATATATGCAAAATTATATATATATATATATATATATATATATAGAGAGAGAGAGAGAGAGAGAGAGAGAGAGAGGGGGGTATCACCATAAAAAAGAATATCTGAGATTTAGAATACTTCTAAAATAAAACATCTTTCTTGAAGTTTTTATTTTGATTCTAATTTCAGTCTAATAAATTAAATGCAAGATGTACAATAAACAAAATATGTTGCTGCACATCAAACCGAATTATATATATATATATATATATATATATATATATATATATATATATATATATTTGTCTGCGCGGCTACCTTGAGGCAATGTAATGGTGAGTAAGCTTGTTTCGTTAGAGCAATTACGAGTAGTGAGTTCGGTCTTCCTTGGCTCCCCCTAATTTCGGCCTTGTACCACATCTAGGCTACGATTGAAAAGTATCTATATTTATTTGTGTATGTGTAATTTTTAAAAATCTATTTACAAGCGCTGTCTGATTAATTTTTAAGTTTTTTTCCGATATTCATAAAAAGTGTCACACATAAACATCAAATTTAAATAAAACTACTCTGAAATGGATCTTTTTGTTCGATCACACTTAGTTGTTATCCTAAAAGTTTATGTTATCAATCTCATTGTTAAAAAAACAACTATTAGCATCTTCCTGTCATTCAAGGAAAGCTGCATTCACTTTTTATGGTATGGAACTGATGACATGTACAGAACAGTATGTAGCTATGCTAGAGGTAATATATTTTACATTTTTTAAATTAGTCTATGGAATGTTAAAGTGCGCTAAAACAATGTTCTAACATTTCTGTTGACATCACTAGAACAGGAAGGCCCAGGCTACTGCCTGCCCACATGATGCTCCTGATCTTAATCTCTGCAAGATATTTGACAATTTCCTGCTTGACATTATCGATAAACCTGTCCTTCATGGAACATGTGAAGGGCAATATTGGATGACACCTGCATCATTCAGTATTGTGTCAGAAGATTGGTATAACATTACGCAAAAATTATATCGCTATCTTTACAATCGTTACAGGTGAGGGTATGACTATATAGTAGAAAATTGAAGAGAATATACAATGCATCATTATGGAGTTACGCCTTATTTTGTATCCTTTTACATCATTGTTCGTAGTGGTCCAGTAAACGATCACATTGTATATTTAGCGATATTAATATATTTTATATAATTAATATTAATTTTATATTTCCGTAAATTGAAAAATAATTAGTGTTGTTTTTTATGTGGCAATAGATTTGAACCGTTATTATTATTATTATTATTATTATAATTATTATTATTATTATTATTACCACCAAGTGGACAACGTCACACTGTGGTATAAATATACGAACTTCAATATAACCATTATGCCTTCAGGTTAGGTAACTCATTCCGCCCAGATCGTCGCCGATTGATGAAGTTTCAAAGATGTTATTCCAAAATCGCCTTAGCTTCCTAATCTTTTAAACTTAAAAAAACAAGTTATTTATTATAACCTCTAGTTCAGTAAGACAAAACATGCATATATTAACACCTCCAATCATTTAAGATAGGAACCCACGAAAGTCATGACCGGTGTAGCATCAGATCGTTTATTATTATTACTATTATTATTATTACTATTATTATTATTATTATTATTTGTGCGTGTTATGTTTCCTGCCTTGTATCCTGTAGAGCCGAGTCCAAGTGATGGTCCCTAGGTCCCATAGGAGAATTGTCATTTAACTGATAGCACTTTTCTTAGTATATGAGATGTCCTTAGTAGGGTGATCATCTGGGTAAATTTTATGTTGATGTTACCTGGGACACTGTTAGTAAGATTTTCCATTCCTTTACTCATGAGGCCTACAGCTCCGATTACTGTTGCTACAATCTCAGTCTTCATTTCCCAAATTATGTTCACCTTGATCTCCAGTTCCTTGTATTTGGATATTTTCTCGATAATTTTCATGGAGGTGTTTTCTCTAAGATGGTACTGCTACGTCAATAAGCATACACTTCTTGAAATTCTTTTCTGATGTGTTTTCTGTTTGTCCACATCTTCCTTCTTTCGTTCTTTTTATGTATTCGCCATGCAACGCCTTGTCTTCCAAGTTTTTTGTAATTTAATTTGGCCAAGTTTTGCTTTCCGTTTTACTCGTTTGGCGTAGATGGTATTCGCTTCGTTTCTTGCTGGTAAGGTTTTAATTGTATTAAGCTGTTTCATGAAGAGTATAGCTTCTTTGTTGATAGCGTGGATTTGGCGTTTTACTATTTGAAGATGATGACCATTGTTTTTTTTATGTATGCTTCCAACCCGATTGTTGCAGATTTTAGAGTTAGTTCAAGTTGGATTAGACATCGGCCTCCTAAAGCTCTTTGTACATACAGCCTATAAACATCTGATTTCGGGCAGTACATTATTATTATTATTATTATTATTATGATTATTATTATTATTATTATTATTATTTCATTCGATTTCTGTTGTATTCACATTTTCCTTCTTGTACCAAACTTTTCAAAATTGTACACCGAAAACTGATTGGGAATAAGAAACTTCAATGATGCACAACATATTCATGCTCCTCTCCCTCTCTGTGTCTGTTTTTCTTCCACTCATATCGATAGGTGAGCAACTGTACCTGGAAGAGTCCTGAATAAAATGAATACTCATAAAGGTCTAAATGTACATAAAAATATATATACAAGTATTAAAAAAATAAAATAAAATTTTTTGTCAATCTTATCAAAATTTCTGATTGGGCAAATGCCCAATCAGAAATTTGGAAAAATATTAGAAAATTAAAGAGGGAAGTTAATATTTATTTTTCGATAAAGAGAGATAAATAAAAGCGAAAACGGGGAACATTGTGCAATAAGGGGAACATTGTGCAACAGAGATTTTAAAAAAGTTAAAATCTAAATAAAATGATGAAGAGATTGGATAAATATAAGCCTAGATATTGGTGAAATCATACGGATTTAATCATGAAAAATAAATGTATATATGTGTGTATCTCACGCATGCGCGCACATACGTATATGTACGTGCACTCGAATATATATATATATATATATATATATATATATATATATATATATATCGTTAGGAACAGACTAACACAAATATACATTCGAGTGCACGTACTTCATTTTTCTAAGCATTTTCTCGCTTCATATAGTTTCTACTAATTTCCTTTCCATATTTATTGTCGGCCTTATTTGTCTCTTTGCTGAAACAAGAATATCCGTAAGTACGCAAAGAAATCGAGAAAATATTACATTAATTAATGTTTGTTGATTTTTATACATCTATAAATGAATACGAGAGAGAAATTGTATAAAAGCGTGCATGCGCATATGTTACTCTCTGTGTATGGGAATGTGTGTCTGCGGGTGTGTGTCTGGGGGGTGTCTGCGGGTGCGGTGTGCGCATAAAATACTAAGAGATAAAAAGCAAATTTTCTCACGTAAATATTCAATGACTTGCTTTGGATTTTCTTTTTTCCTTGACCTTCTCTTTCCTTTTAATTTGCTCAATGACAATGTGTATCTCTTCTTTTCACATCTGCAGGCATGTGGCCAAAATCTGCTGCTCTCTCCAACATATAATTTCTTAAAATGTAACAGAATGATATATTTGTACTTAGTAAAAACAAAAAAATGATTTAAACATTCACCAAAGTGAGGAAATGGCTTTTTTCCCTAACCTTTCCATATCTTTTTAGGTTTATTACTACAACATTTTTCTGTTTAGTCTCAATCCTTTTCCTCGATTTTTCTTCTGTCTAATGTCGTATCTTTTCCTCAATTCATCTTCTGTCTAGTATCTCTTCTTTTTCCTCGGTGTCTAATAAATCCTTTGCGTCGTTCTATACCATCTCATTCTTTTGTCAATTTTTCTTTTCTTGCTTCTGTTCTTTCTTCATGCTTTCTTTTGTCTTCTAAATTTTCACTCATCAGTGATATTTCGATATTTTTATTCTTGCATTTTTAAATTTATCCTCTTTTTCAGTTATTCATTAATTTCATTTTATTTTTCTTAATGTATCATTATTTCCTAAAAATTAAACTTTAACCCACAATTTGTAGCCAAATAAATCAAAGTTTTCCTTACAGTATCTGGTGCTTTGGGTATGACATTTCATTACTCTAAAAATAATTCAGGGGAATATTTTATTATACAGTATAAACAACAAAGATGAATATTACTGGCTAAATATTTTAGCAATAAAATATTAACCTCTCTTACAATACTTAACTTTCATATATGACGCATTGATCAAACATTAACAAATGGAAATATTCCCTACTGTCATCAACAATTCTGTTAATTAACGGAATATGGAATATTTTGATTACTGAAAAAAGCAAAGTCAGATCATTGGTGTTTTTTAAAAATGTATCTGCATTATATTGATGGCGTATTTCATTTTTCGACTAATTTTTCCTTAATTATATCTCTCAATACCATTTGATAAAACTTTGCATATAACTGCATAAATGAAAATCGATTTTAATAAAAATTAAAACATTATTGGTTTTACAAAATTGGTATCACTAATCTCAACCTTTCAAATATAAAATCAACAACGATGTCCGGCTTATTCACTGTTATGTGACTATATTGGAAACATATTTAAAAGTTTCACAAAATAAGGCTTCTCAAATCAGGACAGATAATTAATGACTTCAAGGATCAGATACCAGGAGAATTATGCTATATTTATGCACTCATAACGCATGCATACACTCACACATACACACACATCTATCTATCTATCTATCTATCTATCTATCTATCTATATATATATATATATATATATATATATATATATATATATATATATATGTGCACTTTGCAATAAACTATTTGAATAAATTATATTGAATTCGAACATGAATGTTTGTTTCAAATTTGTTACACTCCGCTGTTTGGTATAAGTTATTTCAAGTCCAGATTAATTTAATGAGAAAAATATCAAAATGCCATGCGTTTATCGTATACAAGGGAATTTAAGTATACAATAGTTTTTAACTAAATGTAAGTGATATATATTTTAAATTTTATATCTTTTAGCCTAACAGTATTAAAGTTTCCTTAACTATCAAAACGAATGTCTTTACTGATACATGCCTGCAATCATAAAATCAACTTATAAAGATTGTTAAATTCAATTTGTCTCCTAAAACAATTTCTATAAAAATAATTTAATATTAAACGTTTACTAATAGCGGATTTCCTAATCACATCCTAGAATAAGAAATAAAACTATTTTGAGACTGTTATAGTAATATACATAATAAATCTTATGTAAACCGCAACTAAAAACTATTAACGTATTTTGCTGTAACCAGATACTCTCCGGATACATATGAAAAACCAATAAAAATATAATGCATAGAGGCATACCTTCTATAAATATTAATAACCAAATAAGCGTTATTATTTACTAACGATATTCAAAATTATCAATTTTTTCGTGACTAAATATATTTCTCAACAAAGAACTTTAAAATATCCAATTTTGTATGTTGGTTCTCGTGTCTTTAAGCGACTTCTAACAAAGAACATCAATATATGTTGATCTTCTCATATATATATATATATATATATATATATATATATATATACATATACACAAATATTATATACATATAATATATATATATATAATGTTTGTGTATATGTATACCTGCCAGCTCCCTGCGAAAATAAACTGCACCCCTAATTTCCATCACTGCCTGATAGCATAACAATTCTTTGCTCTTCCGACTAATTCTATAAACAATTATAAATCTTGGAAGTCCTTTACATTAAATGAACGAAATGTCGACGCTCTTTTAAAAATACCTTTAAGCTATAAGGTTATTTTTACCACGTGAAACTAAATTCTGTTTCATTTTTATAGCGTGTAAACTCGTATTTATTTAAAAATTAAGCTGTTAATAAAACCTAAACGATATCTTGGCTATTTCTCGAATTTCTAATGTTTTATTGAAAACGACTAGCAGCTGTTAAAAGTACTCGGGACATAATGCGTAATTTCGGTAAGTTCCTTGACAAGTTTTCAATTGACATGAAACAAATGATTAGAAACTAGGAAAAACCCATTCCATATAAATTAGAATATGCTTACATATTTTATTTTATTTATTTATTTTTATCGGTATCATCCCATGCAAGGCAGTAAAGCCACTATGGCACAAGGGTTTACAGGATGTGGAAGAATTAGGAAAAAATAACCTGGAGGACAGTAGATATCGATTGACATTGCATTTAAATTTTTGAAAGTTTAAAGTTGGCTGGAAAGTATAGAGTCAAAAGGGAGTTCCACAAGCGAGAAGTGCAAGTAAAGAAACGATTTGCATAGAATTTACGTTTACAACTTGCTAGCTCAACTGTAAATTGATGAACTATCAACGCCAGTCTAGTACTGCACTTAAATTCAAAAAGCCTAGATCCCATAGCAAAAAGTTCATCCGAACAATTACCATAAAAGTATTTATAGAAAAGACACAGGGTGGCAACCTTACGGCGGTGGGAAAGGTGACTAAAGCCGAGCCACCAGATAATATTGCTGATTCTTCTTTGAAATTTATATATGACCCGTTATTTTGAATTGTTAATTAAAATAGGGCCTCATATGTACATGATAAATATATGTCGTGATTATCTTGATGGTCAAGCTTACTTTTAAGGCAGAAATATCCTGTTTTTGTTAAACATAGCAGGGAGTAAGAGCTGACATTTTTCTGCGCCACATTCACGTCATAAAAAATCAAATTCAATGTGTAACACTTTCAGTTTATTGATTCTAAATTCACTTTGTTTATGAAAAAATAAGGTTACAATTACTAAATAATGTTTGAAGTTTTGCCTTTACCTTAACACATTCTGAATTCTTCCGGTTTCCTAATCTGGGTCTATACCCAGCAAATATGTTTGCATATACATAGATATATATGTATATAGAAACATTCTTAGTGGTACAGAACTTGAATATTGCTGTAAAAATATTAAGCTGAATATTACTTGGCATAATTAAAAAACTGATGGTAAAAAAAATAAAGGAGGAAAACAATCGGTTTCACTCCTGTTCTTCAAAGATTTAATCGAGAGAAAAAGAGTAAAATATACAATAAATCTAAATTAGTAAATGATTGAAGAGAATAGAGAAGGGAGAAAAAAAAGTGGTGAAGGGGGAGGTACTAGAGACTAATGATAGCAAGCCCCAGCCCCTGTTTACAGTGAGACAGTTTGCGAGACTTGATGTAGAGTCACTCTAGTACTTTTAGATGAAATAAATAGTGTGACTTGGACAAAACACTGATTTCAGCCGCACATTTACTGTTTTATAAAATGTGTTCACAAATTGAGGATCCGTAGCTATTTGGGATTAATTCATTTGAAACTAAGGTGCTATTCCTGATCTTACTGGGCACGTGTTGTTTTATTCTCGCATCTAAGCTGACTCCACAATCACAATTGTATTTATATACAACAGAATTAACTTGATGAGGAGGAGAACATCCTTACGGATAGATGAGAAGATCGGCTTGGTATTGAACACGACACGAACCTCAGCGGAAAAATAACAATCATGAACACTAGACGAAATTTGCCTGGGGAGGTTTTCATATTCAGCTCCAATCCAAGGAATTCGCAAATAAACAGGGCATCTTTCTACAGTAGCGGGCTTAATTTTTGAAGTTAGCGATCTTATCACGAATGACTGAATGTACAATATTAGGCGGCTACCCAATGCTACATAAAGTCTTCGTCACAAAATCGATATTCACTATCCAGGAAAACCTCAGAACAAATCATCAACGCCCTATGCGTCAAAGTTTTGATGAAGTTTATCTTCGGCTTCTTTGAACAAAAGGAATCCCAACGCGTGTACCAACTGGCAAAAGTAGACTTCCTATATACTGAGGTCAAAAACAATGTACAAATAGTAAGTTGAGAAATGGACTCTTTTCTCAACCGTAAACCCATACTATCTATGATAGGGTCCTCTCAACTTAAAGTCGCCAAATGGCTCGTTATAGTGTTGCAACGCTATAGTTCTTTCTGCATAAAGTATTCTTTATCCTTTACAGATCGTATCCAGAATTGTTGTATTGGTGAGTTCATGTATTCATTTGATGTGTGCTTTTTATTTACTTGTGTTCCTCTTGGAGACAATATTTGTTGTGATTTACTTTATCGCTGCTCTTTGTCTCCGCCATATATATCTGATAGAGTTTTCTTTGAACTGATGAAATTTGCCACCTCATTTGTTGAATTTAGCTTTGATAACATTATATATCGACAGATTGATGGTGTTGCCATGGGTTCGCCTTTGGGCATTGCGCTGGCAAATATATTTGTCGGTTTTCACGAGGTGAGATTGTTTTGTAGTTCACTTCATCCTCAATTATATTGTCGGTATGTGGACAATAATTTTTGTTTATTTAATGATCAAATAAGCGGATCAATTTATATCCTTTCTCAGTAGACTTCATCCAGCTTTGAGGTTTACAATCGAGAAAAGAGTCCACTTCTCAACTTACTATTTTGGATGTATTGGTGCCACGTCCTCCAGCATTGTTTTTGACCTCAGTATATAGGAAGTCTACTTTTGCCGGTTTGTACACGCATTGGGATTCCTTTTGTTCAAAGAAGCCGAAGATAAACCTCATCAAAACTTTGACGCATACGGATCCTCAATTTTATAGAACAATAAGTTTTTGTCCCAGTCACACTTTTTATTTCATCTAAAAGTACTGGAGTCACTGTATATCAAATCTCTCAAACTGTTTCTCTGTAAACAGCGTGATTGTTTGCTGGGGCGTGCTATCATTACTTTTAAGTATTCCTCCGCACTTTTTTCTCCCTTCTCTATTCTCTCACCAATCATTCGCTAATTTAGATTGTAATTTTTACCCTTTTTCTCCCGATTAAAACATTGAAGAGCGGGAACGAAACCGGTTTTTTTCCTGCTTTATTTTTTTACCATCAATGTTTTTTAATTATGCCAAATGATATTCAGCTTAGTGTTTTTGGAGCAATTGTTCGCACATATTTTTAGATCATAACTAACACAGCCGATCTCGACGTCGTCTTAAGTTACACATAACATAAATCAATGATGTAGCATTATAAAAATTATATCTATGAAACGAAAAATATTTAAATTTATCCTAGTTCAATGTGCGATTTTGGACCTCAAGTCTTGTAATTAATCTTTAGTGTGGTACCAATTATCTTCGAATCTTATGGCTAAGGCATTGTGCAAAGCAAAGAAATGTAAATACAACGTTGATGATGATGATGATGATGATGATGATAGAGGGGACATGATTAGAAAGTAGGAAGAGTTGTGCGTCTATGTTATTGTAAAGGCGAAGGGTGGTTAATGCTGAATTCAGAGTTGGGGCTTGATCTGAAGTGTGTTTTGAAATTAGGCTGAAGCAATTTTCTCAGTAAATAGCTAGAAGACGAAGTTGGACAGTGTCCAGCGGCAGGAAAAGATGGCGTGGTAATAGGCAGAAGTGAAACTCTGCTTCAAGCTTAAAGGGAGCCACAATTCTCCAAGCATTGCAAGTTTTAATGGTCTCTCGGTATTCTTAAAGAGAGGTGTCGAAGATGAGGCAGTTTTTAAAATATTTGCACACACACACACACGCGCGAGCGCGCTCACGCACAGGTACCGACACACAGACTCGCAAAACGCATACACGCATACAAAAATATATAAATATATGTGTGTGTCGGTGGTGTAAAGATAGGTGTGTATATTTATCTGTAGGTGTAACAGCATGGATAGAGATGTAGTAATCCGATATGTGGACGTAATCATTTTTCACTCTGACCACTACGGGAAACCACGAAACTGCTCCGAACCGCATGTTATAGTGACAAGCAATAAAAGTGCAGTAGTGGTCATTATTATAAACGATACTTGAAGGGAAGAAAACTGATTTTCCTAATTTATTCACTACTTTCTCTCGCTCTATCTATCTCTCTAGCTCTGTTTCTTTCTATCTGCCTGTCTGTCTGTCTGTCTGTCTGTCTCTCTCTCTCTCTCTTACGCGCGCGCCTCTGTCTCTTTTGCGTCCAGGTGAGGTAAATGGTTAGCACTGGGAACGAGGAATCGAATTCAAGCCGAGTTTGTTGCATTTACTTTTGCACAAATGCTCTTGATATCAAAATTCATCTTTTCTTAACCCCCCTCCCCAACGGCAGACTGAGCCTTTAGCCTTTTTTTGCTAACCAGTCTAGGAGAAGGATAACACTGAATTCAAAACCCGAGGAGAGCTGTTAGGGGATCTTGTGATACACCGTAGACAATGTCTCAGTTATCAGTTCTTTCGAAAAGGTGGCTAATGTATTACATTAGCCACACATGATTTGATTTTGGTGGTGAAGTCTTAAAACTGAACTTAAGGTCTCATATGCCGAAATCGACGAAAAAGTACATTATATATGCTTGCAATCTCTCCTTCACAAACGAATATATTTTCATATATACACACATACACATAGTTTGGAACAGAGCCTCACCAACCTGGTATCTTGAATATAATAGGTAGATTAATTTGCTACCAGATGTCAGCTGAATTGACTAAATTGCTCTTGAAATGTTACTCTTTGTGAGGATGGATGCCCAAACCGAATTTACAAGAGAATATTTTCTCACGCTCACATATCTTTTTCTCCTATTTTTCCTTTTTTCATTGATAGTTTTTTTGGGGGGTGGAGCGGGGGTTGTAGAGACGGAGGATGAACTTTGATATGTACCGAATCCACCTTCTCTTTGAATAAATTATATTAATTTATTTAGGTACTTTTCCATGAGATCGCTAATAAATCAGCATACCGTGATGAAAACATGCTCCAAATGTATAGAAAACATAGTTTAATCGTCAAAATCTTTATTATTATTAAGAGGAAGGGTCAAAGTATTTTTTGATTATTTTATTAAACTTTTTACTCCTTTTTAGAACATTAGAAGTTTTGATTAAAAACCTTGTTTTTCTTGCGTCGGCGGTTGTGCTAACTTTTAGCATAGCAAATTTTCGCCTCTTTTTTGCAGTGACAAACACATTAATTTGAAAATTCTTGCAAAACTCAAATAATTGTCGGATTTTAATGAAATTTTCAGGACTTATTTACTAATGAATAAAATTATTTTTAAATCACCAGTTTTATTTTGCAAAATCGGATCCCGTCTTACCGAAAATCTGTTCTAAATCGAAAATAAAATACGCAATAAAAATAAGACATTATTTAATCAGAGAAGCTTTTAGTTGCTTTTATGAAAAATATATATTAAAGACAATATTGTCTGAAGAAAGAAAATTCGATGAAAAATGAATTTTTATAAAGATTTGTTTTCATTTTTACAATTTAAAATTGAATAAATTATAAAGTTTGTGAATCTTTTAAATATAATTTTTAGGGAATATTCTTATTAAGTAAAACTCTGTTTACTAATCATATATTTTAAAGCTTATTACAATCTGAAGACCCCAACTATTTTTAAAAGAATTTCGATTTGTTTTTATATATGTATATCGATGCAGAATTTCTGAAATATGGATGTACAAACAGATAAATCTATTAATAAAAGGTCACGTGTTTTTAGGGATGTTCTCCACTTACAAGAAGAAAGAAAAACAAAACGCTAATAAAAAAAAATGTCGTCTGCTACACTATCACGTTCAGCGGTCAATCCACCGTCAATAAATCGATTAACACGTCAGAAAAAACAAGATCCCGTGGTTAGAAAATGATTGTATACAAGATTTTATGTTTTTAATAGTAAGTAATTAATATTTGTTTCAAATCAGATTAACTTAACTTTAAATTTGCTAATTTTCCTCAATTAACGTTTCAGAGATTTATATTTTTAAAATGGAAAAATAAGTTTTGTTTGTCTAAAAAAAAAAATGGCTAACGTGATCGATTTTACTGAAAAAATACAACTATTCCAATCAATATAATTTCTGTCTGAAATAAACTAAAATATTTTGCTTGCCGGATAAAGTAAATTTAATCCATTAAGCTTTCATTTAAAGTTAAATTGAAAGCTTCAAGAAAGTTTTTTTTATTTTCAAAAATTCATTTTAAAACTTACGTATACCGAATTCGTGGAGGTACGTAAATTTATTGAAAATAAGCGTTTTTCTCTTGTTTCTGTGTGTCAACACATCTTGCATCTTACATCTTTGTTTGGATTTACAAGCCTGTCTTTTTCTACAGATATAATTACATATCTATCTATCTCAATCCTTTTCAAGCTATTCATGTAGGAATTTACATTTTGATTTATTTTTCGTAATTAAAACACACAAATAGATATGTGTGCGTACGTATGTATAGATGCATATATAATAACAGACAATGTTAAAAGTGAAAAATCACTTCATTCACTTCCTTCACGACTTTAAACTCATCTCTTGGTTTCTTTTCCCGTTTTGTCATACTTGTTTCAACCTTGTTCTGATGCTGAGTTGTCAGTTTGAAACAGTTGCCCTAAGTGTTTCACTTCATAGCCAACGGCGAGTATTGCGAATGCAAGCCATGCTGACCAGTCCGACCAAAGTGACTGCCTTATAGCACTACAATAACAGCACAAATATTTTTCAGAGACTTTATGGCCAATTGATAGTGTCTCTTTATTGCAAGTGGACGGAGGGTGAAAACACGCCATGATATGAAGGTAATGATTCACAATGTCAATATATTCTATGGCGATGATACTGTGAGTGATAACTGGATGGTAGGTGAGGGAAGGTAGGAAGCAACAAAAGAAATAAATGTAAATATTGAATACTGAAAGAGGGGGAATAGAAAAGAGAGATTATAATTTGAAAAGAAGTCAACAAAGACATAAAAGAAAGGATACGTAATTAAAAGAAAATTGGGTGAGGGTAAAGAATAAAAGGGATGAACAATGGAAACAGAAATGACTGGCAAAAGAAAGGTGATAAATATAGAAGAAGATATAAGTTATGACTGAAAGAATTTAAAAGAATTAGAAAAAAGAACGTTAGATTGCAGGGTTGCTCTAGTTTTGAGAAGTAAAGTTTGAAGTAAATGAAAGAAAAATGAACGGAGGAGAAAAAACAAGCTTATTAAAATTATAGAAGAAAAAAATGAAAAAGTAACGAAAGTTGGGAAGCCGGTAAGAAATGTGTCTAAGATTATTCCCTTTCAGGATTCTACATACTCTTTCTGGAGTAGCACCGTTACGTCCAGTATGTTCTCTGATTGTTCTATCGTTATCTGAAATTGTAAGATTGATTCTAGAAGTTATTCAAAATAATATTTTAATCCTGAAAAATCTATGTGTTTTTCTGGCTTCTATTTGCATTATTCTTGATTATGAATTCATATCTGGAAACATAAACAAACGTTTATCTCTCTATAAAAAGGAAATAACACGAGTCGATGATCTATACACCTGCGGAAAGCGAAAACGATAAAGAAGTTTTTGTTCAAATAATCTAAAAATTGAAGGCAGCGAGAAGAAAAGCAGCAAAAATTGTCCGTTTACAAAACCAAAGCTAGGAACCGTAATTGAAGGAAGCTAAATATATGAGATTACTTTTAGCACATCTTTCTTTTTAATATCAGAAGTCTTATGAAGTGAGAAATAAGGCACTGTTTTGTCACTCAAAAATAAGTTACCTGGCGTTTAGACAAAGTCGAGAAAACCTTGAACTCTTAACAATCGCTAATTACTCTTTCATTAAGCATTTATTGCCTAAAATAAAAGACCCGGTGTTTTATTTTTTTAAATTTACATGAAATTAACACGGCGTGAAAACGAAGTTTGTTTTTAGAATATTGGACAGCACATCTTGCTTAAACAAATACCGTTTCCCTAATTAAAGCTGGCGATGCTAAATTTTGGGCAAGACTGACATCTGAAGGCTTTTTCTAAATAAATGCAAGTGATAGTTTAGCAATACAGAATAGGTAAGAAAATATTATGGTATTTGTGCCAAGTTGAAATAATTATGAATAGCAAATTCAATCAGAAAAAGAATCATGATATTTTTTTTCTTTTTGACTGAACATTACTTGAACTAGAACGCTAACTCCTAGAATCCAGAATCAAAGTAGAAAAAAAGCAGCATTTGTTTTTACATTATCCATTTCAAGACTTGGGCGATCATGACTCCCCGCAATTTCTTGTCTTTTGTTGTTGTAAGCAACCTTTGATGTTTTACCATATCACTTTATCCTTGTTCGGCCATTCATTTATATAAATTTGTTAGGTAGCTTTCCCTCCGATTCTATTGCATTTTATATGTCCAGTGAGTTTTACATTTTATACGCTCTCTTTCTATATCATATGTCCGAGAATTTTCTGCTGTTCTTTTCTATTTGCAATCATCAGTAGACTTAAGACTTCGTATATTATTGAAAACTTCCTAGTTGCTTACATGTTTTCTGTATAATGTTCTTGGCATTCGTCGCCTGAGGCCATTTCTATGAGGTGACCACCCAGCATTCGCTGCCGTATAAATTATAGACTTATATTGTTTCTAAGGATATTTTATCATCTCTTAATACTCCTTGTACTTTTTGGAAGCATTTTTGCTCTTCCTATGCTATATTATCCATTTTCTATTACTACACTACCTAGATAGTTAAATATATGCATCTGTTTGGTTTTGATATCACCAATACATACACACGTTTAAGGCTATCTTTTTTCTGTTTCTTACAGTAAATTATTAATCCATTCTTTTTTCATAAGAGTCTTTTTTAGTTTTCTTCCTGAGTCTGCCATCAAGGCAGTATTAGCCGTGAATCTTATGTGGTTAAAATTATAGTCACCAATAATAAATATTGGTAGGATTTCTAGTTCCCTTAAGAATGTTTTGGTTTAGGTGTTAAATAAATTCGGTAAGAATATTTATCCTTGTGTTGGTCCTTTTTATATTTTTCTGCATCTACTGGCCTCGTTATTTATCCACATATGTGTTGTTTTTTCCGAGTTAATTCTGCTACGATTTCTATTTATCAGAATCTTAAGTATAAGTTTGGTTATGTGGCTCATGGCTCATTGTTCGATGAAGTTCGCATTTATTTTCATTTGGTTTCTTAGGCCTCGCTCTGAAAATAAATCTTCTGAGGCTTTCCGGTATTTCGCCGCTGTCATACAATTTCACAGGATCTTGATTATAATTACCGTGTTGACGCTTTTCTTTTCATCTTTGTCTATAAATTTTACCTCAGATTTAAACACTACACATTTTGATTTGAATTATTTTTCATTTATTTGCGCTGGATATGCCTTTAACACAGTTTAAATTTATATTGACATATATTGATGCAGTCACTAATTAAAAACACATTATAACAAAGACAAATAAATTTATTCAGTAGAAGAAATAAGTATGTGCTTTGTATCTTGAATGGATAAGTCGATACACATATTTAAAAGTGGTAGTAATTTATTACAAAGAATAATACGTTACTAACAGTCGAGAATACAGTCTAGTGAATAACAGTTAATCATGAACTTCACCTCAGTTCTGTTCAGATTCGGTATTTAACCAAAGGCTCCCGACAAGGCGGGATGTCGCACAAGGCCGTTTTTTAACGTGGGACATTCCGAGCACGTTTGCACGGCAAAAATTCCCGTAGACCCCACATACACGGCGTCAGGTTGGTCTTCCTCTCCAAACAAGACTATGCCCTTCGGTATAGCCTCGTCTGGTTTCCTCTTTGCCCGGAAGCAGAGAGGTCAACAAAAAGTTCTTCCCCTCTCTCAGCGTGCTATTTATCTTTTTAGATCAGCCCATCTTGTGGGTACTCCACAACAATTTTCAAAAAAACATTTGTACACACGTTGAACTTACAAAAAATAAAAAGAGTTTATTCGATAAAAGCCTCCTTTAGCCACGATGAGCCAGAATTGATGAGCTCGGAAGCAACTACATGCCTGGATCAGTTTATTCTCATTTATGTTGGCCATCAGGTCCCCGATGGTAGACCTCATCAAGAGCTTGACATTGTGGGACCGTTATTTGGTTTCAGGTTTCACAAATCTCCAGGGGATTCAATTTAGGAAAGATAAAATGACACATTTTGGGGTGAGGATGATATGACCACGCATATTCTCCACCAGTAAATTCACCAAAACCACTTGAGACAGGAGATATGGGACACACTCCTGTTGGAGAAGAACGAATTTATCTTGCCTATATCAATGAACTTTATATCGATGTCCAAAATCACGACTTAAAAAGTCATGACAATGACCCTCACCGATTGCTAAGGACGTGGCTGATAATATTCTGGATATTAGACCAAATCGGCTATCCATATAAACCTGATCCCTTAAAACTGGCCCAAAATAGCAATTCCACACCAGATATGTCCCGTTCGAAACTGACCATGAACACTTTCAACAAAGGCGGCTATCTCCGTGTATCTGTAGTTGGCCACTACGGACACGTATACAGCATATGCCTTTTCATTTGTTAGATGTTATTTATCTCGATATATCGTTAAGAGAAATAGGAATGTAAAAATTTACGCACGCTACGTAATAATACGTTAGATCATCTTTCATTCATGTCCCACAATGTATGTACTGAAATAATTGGTGTGTATGTGTGTGCGCGTGTGTGTGCGCGCGTGTGTGTGTGTGCATGTGTGTAAGAGAGAGAGAGAGAGAGAGAGAGAGAGAGGGAGAGATTTGGAATACATGGAAACTATTTAGAATTTGTCTATATTTCTGAGATGAGGTATTATGTACAGTATTTACATTAGTCGGACTATTGTCCTCATCTTTGTCGCCATATTTGTCACAACGTTTCATACTACCGGCTGACAAAGGTAATGCGACTGTAGTGATGGACAAATCGGACTATACAAGAAAACTGGAAGACCTCATTAGCAATGGTAGCTACAGCATAGTGAAGAAAGATCCTACTATGAAAACGGAACGCAAACTGTCACAGATCCTAATCAAGAACAAGGATCACTTCGCACCCAAGACGTATAGGCAGTTATTGCAGCGTTACAGCAAGTTACCTCACATATACGGTCTCCCTAAGATCCACAAAGACGGTATTCCACTCAGGCCGATTGTTAGTTGCCAAGGCTCTGTGTGCCACCCTCTGAGTCGCTTCCTTGTAGATATAATTGACCCATTGATCGGAAAGTCTCCTTCATATGTCCGAAACTCCGCCCACTTCGTGGAAATAATCAAAGATGCTCCCATCCTATCCAACCAGATGGTGAGCTTGGACGTGGTGAGTCTGTTCACCAAGGTACCCACGGAGGAGGCACTCTCAGTAGTCAGAGATAGATTAACCTCTGACTCTTCCCTAGAGGAGCGGACCAGTATTCCAATAGATAATCTGATGGAGATGTTGACTTTCTGTACACAAACAACTCACTTCGGAATGGGATCTCACATATATCGACAGGATGAGGGCTTAGCAATGGGCTCGCCATTATCACCAGCAATGGCGAATATATACATGGAATACTTTGAAGAAATGGCATTAGAGTCTATACCGCTAAAGCCAACTATATGGTTACGGTACGTAGATGACACTTTCATACTCTGGCCACATCAGGAAGAAGTCCAGGTTCTTCTGGACCATGTGAACTCAATAAGACCTTCGATACAGTTCACAATGGAGAAAGAGAGTAACAACTCACTCCCATTCCTGGATGTACTAATATCTCGAACAGAGCATGGGTTCAAGACATCCGTATACCGTAAACCAACATTCACCGGACAGTACCTCAATTTCAACTCCCACCATCCATACAGCGTAAAAGAAAGGGATCGTCCGATGCTTACAACATCGAGCAAAAAGTCATAAGTGGCGATCCAGAGACGTTAGATAAGGAATTGGTCAGTATAAGTAGTACCCTACAACGCAACAACTACCCTGGGTACATGGCAGCAGCCCCCAAAAACTGGGATAGGCGGGTACAAGAGGAGGAGGAGGAGGAGGACAACAACACTCAGAAAACAGTCTGCCTGCCTTATGTGAAGGGGTTATCAGAGAAAATACAAAGGATCTGCGGTCCATATAACATCAGGACAACCTTCAAAAGCGTGACAACACTTCGCAGGTATCTCTCACGAGTGAGACCCCCCATAGAGAGGAACATGACTAAAGACTGTGTGTACGCTATCCCATGCAGCTGCGGAAAGGAATATAAAGGAGAGACAGGCCGCCCCTCAAGGTAAGGCTTCAAGAACACCAGAAAAAGCTGTAACGCGAGGGGAAGTAGAAAAATCAGGCGTGGCTGACCACATATGGAGAGAGAAGGGAGATCACCGCCCCCTGTGGGATCATGTTGAGATCATAGACAGGGAACACCATTGGAAAATTCGTAAACTTAAGGAATCAGCACATATGCTAGGCCACAAAAATCTCCTGAGCCGACCAAGCATAGAAATAAATACAATATGGGAACCAGTAATAAGGAGTGCCAGAGAAAAGCAATGATAACAAAGTTGCAATATGAACTCTGGTAAAGACATGCAATGATAACAGCAAAAAAAAAAAAAAAATTGCAATATGAGCACTGGTAAAAATGATGCTGAAAACATTAGGTTTATAATACTCAGAAGTTCATACCCAGATGTCCTCAAGGACACATGGCACAGTGGATAAAGGCGTTGGTTAGATCCAGAGATCCAAAGAAGGTGAGTTCAATTCTTGGTTAAGGCAGTGGAGAACTTTTAGAGGGAAAATTAGCAGGAGATAACTGATAACTGACATCCATCAAACATGGCACGTGGAATTAGAACAGTCTACCCCAGCGATCGAAATAAAGGGTTCAGTTCGAAATTGCAACCACCTGAAGAAGCCCGGAGCGTACGACGGCCGAAACGTTGTGACAAATATGGCGACAAAGATGAGGACAATAGTCCGACTAATGTAAATACTGAACTATTTAGAAGTTTAATTTTTCTTTGTTGACGTTACTCACCTCTCAGGCAGCTGAAAAAAAAAGGGAAAAATAGAGAAAGTCGTCACCCTGTCAATTTGCTTTGGTTAATTTAAAAAAACATGGTGCAGTTAATAAAATTAAAAAAATATATCTGAACAAAAGGAAATATGTGTACGTTTCTCATGAAATAAAGTGATCGTGAGAATAATAAAGTGTATATATCCAAAGAAAATAATGAATAATTATATCAATATCATTATATCAAAATGTATCCCTCATTTACACTTACGTGCGCGTACACACACACACACATGTATATATATATATATATATATGTATGTTTAAAGATGGAACCTCTCTCGCGATATGGCTCCAGAAATACCCCGATACAATGCGATTGTTGATCGGCACTGATCAACAGTCGCATATTGTCGCGCATGGATTGGTGTCCCTGTTCTGGTGGGTAAAATTGATGCTTTAAACAGTTTGTACTGCCACAGAGATAGATAGTGATAATTATTTTGAATTTTTCTTCCTAAAATAAAATCCTCTTATGACAGATACTATGAAAAAATACCTTCAAACCAGTAAACAAAAATTACTTACCCCTCTCAACAATGTTCAAGCATTCGTCCCAGTTTCTTTAGTGTAAAATCTTCTCTTAAAACGTTCTCCTGATATCTTCACACTTTGCGGAAGTAATTTAATTTCTTCTATTGCTACCAATGAATTCTCTGTTCCAGTATACCTCTTTGTCGAAAAGATTCTAAGATATATATGTATGACCTTCTTGTTTATATTCTAGATAAGCTCCAAATTACAAAGTAATTCTCTCTTGAGACCCCAGATGATTCTTTCATGTGCTTTCGACTTTCGTTATTGCACACTGTTCTTTTTACTTTATCGCCTACCTTCTATATATATTAAAACATTTTTGTGTTTGGTGATTTTAATGCTCATCACGTCAAATGGCTTAAGCTTTCTAATGTTACTGATGTTTACGGGATTCAGTCATTCAATTTTTCCTTGTCTAGTCTCTCAGTCAAATAGTGAATTTTTCTACTCGTTTCCCTAATAATTCTGATCATCATTCTTCTTTACTCTGAAGTACTTGTTGATTTTTCCCTTGAGTCGTCTATTAAAAAGGAACTTCCTATTTACAAGACTTCTTTCGGTTACCAGCGTAGTGATTGGAATTCATTTGGTGATTTTAATCGGGAAGCCCCTTGGATTGATATTCTTAACCTTCCTATTGAAAATTGTGCCAGTGAGGTTTCTTCTTGGTTAAAGCTGGTCGTTATCTACTGTCTTCTTAATTCATGTTCTTTTATTGTTCTCTTTCCGTAATAGTGTTTTCTCTCATATTTTCTAATACTCAGTAACCCCCTTCCGTCTCAGTGTCTTTTTTGCCTAGGTTAGTGTGAAATGATTAGTAAAATATTACGAGTTTTTTTTTTGTTTTTTTACGCATCTTAAATATTTCATACACACGTAAAGGTACCAGTTCCTGTGGTGAAAGTTATTTTACGTATTTAAATGCGTTGTTTATTTTATATAATAATACCTTCAAGAATTTTAGTTTTTCCTCGCTTTGGATGCAACACTGTATTTTGGCATCATCCACTAATATCTGTCTTATGTTGTATTTTGGTTGTTCGTGTTGTGTTTACCGATATGTTCAGAGAAAGTGTGGTTCATGTGGTGCATATATGGACAATATATGAATTTATGTTGTTTTTTTTATTATTGCTTCTCGGTATGTAATCTCACAGAGATAATGTACATTCATAAACTTTATTATTTTAAAATGAGGAAATTATGATGCCACGAATTATTGTTAATAATTATGTTAAATGCTTTGAACTTTTGTAGTAAATGATTAGTCTAAGGTGTTTGTTGCAATCATTAAGTGATATGTACCGGCGAGTTATATATGTAATAGCCTTTCAACTTGTTTATAATTAGGGTGCATCGGATTGCAATAAGGTAATGTCTTTATTTTTGTTTATATGCGATGAGAACGAAAGTAATATATATAAATTCCAACGTTCACAGCATTAATCCAAAAGAGGGCTCGATGCCGATAGTAGAGCGATAATTATCTATTTATTATAATTTTATCATATAGACAAAACCATTTTACTCACTACTAAGATGCAACTTTGTTTCAGTGCATTTCAACTGCACTTCGACGGGTGAGTAACGAAAATGTTTATGAAAAATACTGCTTCTAGGCAAGCCGTATGTGAAACGTCAATTTCTTTTTTTCCATTTGTTTGTAGGTGACGGAGTTGAACAATAGTGCTTGTTGGTAGCAGTTTGGTGAAAAATGGATTGGGTGTTGAAGAATGGATTGAGAATTTTTTTTCCCGATAAGCACCGGTCAAAAGTTTAGGCACATCATCTCACAAGCGTCCTAAGAGTGAGAGGTAGGGGAGGAAAGATGGAGATAGGGGATAGCATTACGCTTGAGTAGGTAAAAATTGTAGCGATACATCTAGTAGTAATTGGGAATGTTATTTTTGGTTTTCTATAAAAATTCTAATTCTGAATTGCATGTATTTATGTTGGGGTTATCACTACTAATTCTGTAATCAATGAACGTGTTTTGTCGATTAAAATTTAGAAGTGTTGATTTCCTCTAAAAAAATAAGTGATGTTAATATAACATTTTATCAAATTTTGAAATATTCCTGGACCGTATAGCGTGTAGAATAAGTATGGGTGTAAAACAATTTATCTGAAAATATTACCAGTAATTTATATGAAAAAAAAAATGAAGAATCATAATTTAATTGGTGGAGAGGTACATAAGAGGGTAGGTAATAAATCGAAGGAGGTGATTTATAATTTTAAAACGTTTATATTATGGAATTAAGAATTTAACAAGATTGTAGTGTTAGATCCTTAGTATGTCTACAGAAAACGGTTGTTTCATATCTTTGATTCAATAATTGTGTATTATTCAAGAGTTCTATGATACATAAGAAACAAGGTTCGCTCAGAGAATTGCAGGTTCTGGCCTGTCTTAGGATTTTCCATTTAACCTTAGGTGTTTTAGCTTTCCAACCTCTCACTCTTAGGATGCTTGTGAGATGATGTGCCTAAACTTTTGACCGGTGCTTATCGGGAAAAACATTTCTACAGACCAGTCAACACTAAACACCCAAACCATTCTTCACCAAACTGCTATCAACGAGCGATATTATTCCACTCCGTCACCTACACATTTTTTATATGTATGGAAAAAAGGAAGTGACGCTTCACATAGTGAGTAAAATGGTTTTGTCTATATGATAAAATTATAATATATATATATATATATATATATATATATATATATATATATAGATAGATAGACACTGAGGGACTGATGATAGCCGTGCACAGAACGTCTTGATGTTGAGGTAATTTTTGTTTTTTTGCTGTAAAATGTATATGCTCTGTAAAATAAAAACATCGAACTATCTGTGGATCAGTTTTAATAAGTAATATTACTAGGATCCACCTGGATTATATAACAACGGATCGATTACCTGTATATATATATATATATATATATATATATATATATATATATATATATATATATATATATATATTATTATTATTATTGCTGTGTGCATGCGTGTAAGTATTCAATTTATTAGCTTTGTTTGAAAAGTATTGACTAATTTTTTTTCACTTCAGTAATGTCACGTGCCCTTTAAATTACTCTTCTTGTGTTCATATACGCTTATCCTTTTATCTATTTCACTATTTAAAACAATCTACAAATTTCGCTTTCGAGATTACCGGTAGAATATCCGTACTCTTAATTCTCTTCCTTTTGAAAGGCGACTGTAGCTTTTGGAAAAAAACAGAAGTCACAAACAAACACATCTTGGGTGTACGTAGGCTGACAAAGGCGCGTGATGCGATGTTTTTCAAAAGAAAATTTTGTAATGAGAAGTGCAGAAGGTCAAGTGAATGCGGCGGTCAAACAAGAATGAATGGCACCGGAAAATATTTCTGTCCATGCATGCGCAACCAAACCTAGAAATATGGAAAATATATGGATACTTTTCTGTTATAAGAATATACATCACGATAATACAGATTTACCTAATATATATATATATATATATATATATATATATATATATATATATATATATATATACATGTAAATATGGCCTTGTAGCAAACAAAGCTAGCCATACTACGCACACACACACATATATATATATATATATATATATATATATATATATATATATAGATAGATAGATAGATACATACATACATACATACATATGGAGAGAGATACAGACAGGCAAGCACATATATGCTTGTAAATACATATATTATAAGGTTTAAATAATTTAGTATAGCCATATCTATCTATCTATCTATCTATCTATCTATCTATCTATCTCTCTCTCTCTCTCTCTCTCTATATATATATATATATATATATATATATATATATATATATATATATATATATATATAAATCAATGAATTTTTTATAATCAATTTTGCACTTAGGGTGACTTTGTGGGAGAAAGGAATTCGGATGTTGGTTGAAGTTTGGTCCAGAGATATGGGTGTGTGTAATTCTTATGTACCCAAACTCTGGATGCCATCAGATTTATATGTGAATTCGGCGTATATATTTTCTACCTAACATGTATTTATTACAGATATTTAGATTTGATTTATTTTAATGCTTCACATACACACAGACACACGCACACACAGACACACACACACACACAAATGTATAATCGTGAAATATATACGCATTTCAGCTTCTGTATATCTGTATATGTGTACGCATGTATGTTTATTTTATGCACAGATGTGTACATATAATTCTGGCGCATGGTAAAGTGGTTATCATTTCGACCATGAGAACCAGGTTTGAATCTCAAAATGATCGCTTTATCAGAACGGTGAATTCTTGATAATGTCATCCTGAGGAAAGTGTGTGCAGCAGCCATATTTACAATCTATGATTCTGTCCGCGTAATTTGGTGCACATATCTATATGAAAGGATTTACATATACCGAGATTGTTTCTGTGAAAATAAATGAAAATACGTCAACAGTAAACGAAAGAACAATTATGAGAATGCAAGACAAACAAATTAAAAATTTCTTAATTTTTAAACCTTGTGTGCAACCTATTAAAAAAGATGACGTAGCTTACATATATGTCGTTATAAGTGTCACAGTATATTAACTAATAGAGAAAAGAATTTCGTGTAATGTCAATCTTTATTATCCTTGAAGTCGAACACAAGATTGCATTTCAGCTGCTTAGTAACAAAATATAAATTCTTATGACAATATCTACAAGTACTTTAAGAAATAAACTAATCAAGTAATTACGAGAAGACGTAATATGATCGTGTCGCAACAATTTCTGTTGCAAGTTCTTATTTATAAATGACGTGCAAACAAAATCACCAGAAAAAGAGGACTTCCGTCTATTTTCCTAATTGTACGGTCTTCATGCATAAAGCCATTTATAAATTAGCTGGACGTATCTACTGTTGCTTTTATAAATGCTTTTCCATGATGAAGAGACGATAAACAGCGTCAAATAAAAGCCAGAAACTTGCTTTAAAATACTTTTACTTTTGTTTTAATGTTGCGTGATGTTGTCAACACTTGACCGCCGCATATGGCCTCAACTTTCATCCTCATCAGTATCTCCTCCTCCCCCCGCACCGCCTTAGTGGTCTGGTTTATCCTTCTTACCCGCTTAACTATCCACCCGCTTAAGGGCCTAGGGTCTCACTAAGAGGTTTATAACCACAAAGCGTCTCTTGCTTCAGATCCATACGCTCACAACACAGTCTGTGACAAGTAAAGCTCCCGAAAGCGATTCTGCGTAAACATCCCCAACCCAACACCGGGGTCTATCAGCCGGTCGGGACAGGTCTGGGCCGAGGAAGAACGTACGTATTCGAAGAGCAAAGATTCAAAGAGAAAAAAAAAGAAAGCTATAGAAAGAGTTCAGTAGAGTCCTTAAGGCGTTTACCTTATAAGGGTGACCTCCAGGCGCCCCCAGCCGAGCGTTTCTCGCAAGTAATTTCAAAGGGGCATTAATCACCTGTATAGGGAGGAAGTTTAGCAGCGCATACTCGCACGTCACCCGAAGTAGCTGGCCAATGATTCTCCCAGCCAAGAAATGCCATTGATTTCACAGTCTGACAGAACGGCATGGTCACTCGCTGGACAACGGTCTGAGATTAATTTTGGCCCAAACTAATTTATTTGGAGAATTTCATTGAGTCGCTTGGGACGATTGTTTTTCGCCTACCGCAGCAGCGAGCTAGGTCTCGAGAGTCGGGTGTGTGTTATGAAGTAATATTAATCTTTATTGAAAAGTTGCGCGCGCATCGACTCAGTAATGTTGAAAGACCATGGAGAGATACTAGCGAAATAGATAGGAAAGGAGTGTGACATATATATATATATATATATATATATATATATATATATATATATATATATATATTAGATGGATAGGAATCAACTTATAAGAGAACTACAAAAATATTACCAAACTTAGATTTAGAAAGAGATAGAAACACGTAAAATTTTGAATTTTCTTAGGACTAATTATTTCCACATCAATCAATGCCCCAAATAAAAATATTGAGAGATGTATAAATAAAAACTGGAAATCGAGAGGGAAAAACAGAAGAATGCATAGTTAGTCATTCCTGTAGAAGTGTTTATAGATATATTCGATATTTTAACGGATACTGCTATATGTCATAAATATGGGTATTTATTTTCATATATTTTGAACAGAGAGAGAGAGAGAGAGAGAGAGACATGTACATATCAACTTCCTTTTAATACTATTAAAATTTTAAATCCTGTTAAATTATCTTTTTAATGGACAAAAATTTAAAACTTATTTCATTTAACCATTAACGATGTTCTAAGCTTAGTCATTTTTCAGAAATTACGTGTCTTCCGAAATCTAGAGTTTTTTTTACATATTCATATGTATTTACGCAGGTGTGTGCGTTTGTGTGTCTATGCGTGTGCCTGCGTTAATATTATTTCAATTTTATAAATATCGCTTGAAACGCATAATTTTTAATTTATTTGGTTGTCACTACATAATTATCCAAGAAAATATGACGCTGTATTGACTTAGATATTTCAACGAATGCATACAATAATATCTGATTTTTGTATCAGTATTTATTGTGTAAGTCCTACGTACATGGATACATCGATAAATTTGTATCCTCATGATCGCCATTCTTCTCATTGCACTGTGCTTGTTCTGTAATAACATAGGTCGAATATAGTTACAGTAAAATGTTAGATACAAATAACCGTTTTAAGCGACTGACTTATTGATGTAACTTCTGAGTCTTTTATACAGAAAAAAGAAAACGATTCTAAATCTTCTTTAGCGAAAGTTCTGTACATTTTATACGATTCTACTGTAAAAACAAATTTTCTGCACATCCATCAATGAAAGAAGTTTGTCCTTTAACAATAAGCAACACCGAAGCTACTACTGCGTGCGTCTGGTACTGCGCAAGCTTAGTACTGCGAGTGTCTTGTGCTGCGTGTGTCCTGTACTGATTCTACCATACTAGCTTCTTATCTTCTGAAACGTGCAAGCGCGTTTCTCAGGACTTGGGAGGGTGTCCATGGCGTTGTATCTTGCCAAGGACAGTAAGAGGAAGCAGCTGTCATGTTTTTGAGTGGGGTTTAAGACATGCAGCAATGAGACTGATCATGCTATGCATTCTTATCTTATTATGGAGAACATAAGTACATGCAGTCGCATGTAATCAAAAAGGACGCCGAGCAGATTGGACAGAAGATGGGTAGAGGAGTAGCTTGATAAAACAGTAATTCTCGATTGACTATTCACGCTCACTAGCTGATCTTTGATTTCGTTAGTGATGAGATATGTACACGTAGGCACGCATATCTACACACGGAAAAGACAGATATGAATTGACTGTGAACAGATTGATCTTTTAACCAGTTGACGTATTCAATTTGATCAAACAACCATGAACATGTTATATTAATCTAAATCTGCGAGCTGTCTCTCTTTTGAAGCACTATTGCGTCAAACTAAGCTAAGTTTAGTGAACATCTACTAATAGAATGACAACTCTTAATTTAAAATCAGCTTGAAGAGGGATAGGCTCCACCAGACTACCTTGCCCTAGACGTCACTGCTCTTTCGGTTGTAATATATGTGGTACCTTTAAAATTCCAATGGATTACGGGATTCGTGAAGTGACTTATACGGTCTTCTTTTTTCCGAATAAACCAGTAAATATCTCGTTGTTAGTATTCCAATACTTAGCCATTATTTGATTGTTCCGTAAGATTTCAACTATGCTCACAGTGCGTATGGATAAAAAAAAAACGTTTTGACAATAAAATTATCGCTAATCATATGATATTGCTAATATCAGAATAAACTAATATTTATATGAGCAATATATCTTATGATGTCAGAACTTATTAAAACTTGATTTCGAGATTTTATTATGGAAATAAATTGCAACATAAATTTTCATTAAAAAATGAATCTAAAAGAAACACGTTCAGACAACACTGGAGGAATTATTTATTATTTTAGATGTTTATATAGTCTTCTTGACTTTGTATAAACAAATAGTCTTTGATTTTGCTGACATTACAATTTAAATTTTAACAAAATCTAATTTTTTTCATATTGTTTCCAGACATTTCTCTTCTTTTCCATTCTCATATTTATCTGTTTTAATGATGGAAAACAAATTTTCTATTATTCTATCTAGGGACAGGTAATTATTCTTTGAAAAACAAATTTTTCAACGTGAGCAAGATATAAAGTAACATTGTCATTCATGAAAATTCTATGTAGCTTAAAGTTTCTGGTTTATGACCGATAGCACTCAAAATAGTTCTGAAAATTTGTGTACTTTTAACATCAACATGCTATGTGTGTATATGTGTGTGTGTGTGTGTGTGAGAGAGAGAGAGAGAGAGAGAAAGAGAAGGAGATTTAATGCTGATAATTAAATTATTTTCATGTCATTAATTAATGTTCTTAATATTCTGCGTTTTTGTCTGTTTACAGTTGTAACCCTAGATTTATTTTGAAAATAGTTTTTACTCATCACTCTAATTTTCTTTCTTACTACAATTTAATTTTTCGCAAATCTTTCTTATATTATTATTAATACCCTTTTTCAGTTTCCGATTTGATTGTTTCAGCATTTCTGTTCCCATCCCTCAATAATTCGACAATATCTTCCTTTTTTTTCTGATAATATGGAAATCTTCACTATTTTAAATTAAAAATAAATATCAATGACAAAGATATTTATTTTAATATGACTTACAGTACTGGAGTTGTGTAATAAATTCTCATAACAGCAAATTAGATACTGTATATGTTTCTAATAAAATTCACATTATATATATATATATATATATATATATATATATATATATATATATAATATAATATATAATATATATATAAAAGTACTTTCTGAAAATAACTCAATATTTGAAAACATTGAATTCTATAATAATAGAGGAGAATGGATCAGATCAAATGAATTTCAACAAAACTGTTTGACCCATGAATTTTAGATAAGGCTTTGTTCCAACTAAGGACATTTTTCCTTTTATCAGTCATGATATTTCTACCCCAAACAGTTGTTTAATTTCACTTATTATCACAATAATAAATTCATACAAATGTTTCACAGCAATGTTTGGCAACAACTTTTATTCGTATAGTCATATCATCTTTTGGTTACCAAAGTTTTTCACTGGTTTTATATTATCCCACATCATCTAAGATAAACTGTATATATCATCATAAAAAATAATTATGGGTTTGATTCAATTAATTCCTTGAGTGGGGCAATCCCGTTAACCGGATAATGTGAAATATTGTACATTAAGAGTTTGTGTAATTTCCAGCAATTTCTAGTAAATATATCCCTTCAAATTTAATCAAAAACGAAGAATAGTTTATTTCCCTTCTAGTTTCTTGTTTGCGATAGTAAAAAAAATCCTTTTGAGTTATTCAAATATTCGTTTTGGACACTTGTAATAAATATATTTTTAATTGAAGTTTAATTCTGCTTTGAATAAGAAAAAAAAGACAAATATGTTAATAGAGATTTTGGTAATTACTAGTGGAACTCTTCTACTTTTCGAATATATTCAATATTTCCCTAACAATTTTTGAATTTTAGTAGCGGTTTTAGAGTTTGCCGTTTATTTGAGCGAAATATTTTCAAATTAACTAACCCATCACTTACCGAAATTTATCTTTTTATTTCTTATTTAACTATATTTTTGGTTTAGCATTCTGTCATTTCTATGCATTCTTTATTCGAATTGTCAAATGCCAAGACTACAGACGACGCAGTTCCACAATGTTTTTTGAAAACAAAAACAAGGAGGTGACAAGCTGAAAAAATATTCACAAAATACATCATCTCAAAATTTCTGTTTTAGTAACTTTTGACTGTATGGAATAAATGACAGATTGATTTACCGGCGATCTGAAAAATAGTCGCCAGGATAAAATATATATTTTTTGATAACAAAAGAAAAAAAATGTCTGAATTTCTGGGATAAGGAGTTATTATTTGCATTAATTACAGTCGGACTAATGTCTTTAAATTTGTTATCACATCGTTTCTGTCGCTGTACACTCCGGCCTTCTTCAAACGTCTGTCGATATAGGTAATCTACATGGAATTTTGAACTGAATTTTGTGGCAGAGCAATTTTGAGTTCAATCACTAGGTTGGAAAACAAGAAAACAGTACTAAAAAAGAGAGCCAAGTTTGACAACAAAAGACTTCAGTAGCAGCAGCTGTGAAAGAGAATCGGCAGGCGAATCAGTCAAGCATTATATAAAGAGAGCAACTGTGGCAACAGGTAATAAGAAAATTAAATTTAAAACTCCCAGTTCCTGATTCAATATTATTCCACGATATAAAAGCCTATAGGATTAAAGCGTTGGTTCCGTGAATTTGGTTTGCACAGTAAGTTTGAACTTGGTTTGCATAGTAAGTGTGAATTTGATTTGCATAGTAAGTGTGAATTTGATTTGCATAGTAAAAGTGTGAATTACAATTAAACTCAGTGGAAACTAGGATAACAATAGCTGAGCAGTACTTTTAAAAAAAAAAGAAGACAATATATGGACAAATAAACAAAAAATTCTATCTACTAATAAAGGGTTCAGTTTGAAATTCCCTGAGGATTGCCGGGATCGACAGAAGAAGGCTGAGGGCGCAGAATAGTTGAAACGCTGTGATAAGTACGACGGTAAATAATGTAAATAAAATATCCAGTGTTTCTAATATTTAGATTGTCTAAAAATATTTTAAAATTTCGAGGAAACAAGTTTGTCACACGCTGAGTATCAATATTGAATATCAATAGATTATTACCATTCGACGATATCTGAATGCAGGAATAACAGATGCTTATGTTAATGAAAAAGCAATTTTTCCATGTTTAAGTGTCAGGTAAGGTGGGTCTTTCACACATTTGGGGAGAATAAAGAGACGTACATGTTTCTCGGAAGAACGAATGTAGTGATAAGTGAAAATAAAATTCTACATTTGCTCCCTGCTAATTCAACACCGAAATTTGTATCAGAAAAACGAAGACAGATAAGCAAGTAAATAAAAAAGATATAAGACTCCACTGGTAAGTAGACACAATATGGAAACATTAAAGGAGGACACTAAGAAAGAGAAATATATAGCACAATACGTAATCAGATAAGTTGGGAAGTAAGTAGATTGATAGATCGTATGGTAGCTCATCTGTCCGTCCAGTCAAATTTGATTTAATTTTATAGTTGTCATTCGGTTTTAATTATAAAATTCGCCCATTCAAGGCAATAAAGGTTGATGCTTCCGTATCGAGCTAAACTCTCTTGTCTTGGATAGAATGGTTTGGCAGCTGGGCTTTATACGTTGTAATGTCGGCCGGCGAAATATTTGAGAAGCAGCCAACATTCTTACTTCGGAGTCTGTTCTTAATTTCATGAGATGGGTACAGAATAATGAGACGGAACTGGAACGGGGATGTCACAAAGAGGACGTTGGATGTAAGAGGGAATAGGAAGAGAAAAGACGATGAGAATAAATTAGTAGAAAGTGAAAGTAGACAAAGAAATAAGGTTTGTGCGAATTGTATCTTAATCTCTGTCGACGTATGTATGCATGCAAAAAAGAGGTAGAAAATATCAGTCAGAAAAAAGAGTAGAATTAAACGAAAATTGGAAGACATTTTGAAAGAAAGAAATGGAGAAAGATTCTAAGAATAAATAAAAAAAACAATAATGGTAGGAAGAAGAAATTAAATTAAATGCTTAAAGAAGAAAAGAGCAATTTAGAAAGAAAAATAGAATTAAGTTTTTCAAATGAGGAAAATTGGAAAATGTGAAATGAATATAAATATTAATACGTAATATTAAATATAATATTAAGATTAATATGATATTAATATAATACTAATATTAATATAAATATTAATACGTAATCATAAATATCAGAAAATGCCGAACGAACGAAAATAAAAGAAAAAGAAATAACAATGTTTGATGAAAGGAGTTAAATTATCTTTACAGAATTTTACCATTTCTTCCTTTAAGTATTAATAAATGCCTCCGTTTTTTTTAAATTCCATTTTTCTTGGATTCTGAAAAACCAGATAAATTCCTCTTATGTCCATAAAAGGATTCTCATTTTCTTTCTATTTTATTTAAATTTTCTTTTCAAATCATTCATTTTTATTATACATTGATTTAATCAAACTGTTATCTCTTGTTAGTTTTTATAGTAATAAACAGAGCGGCTGTCTTATTGGACAGTAGCAGTGTATATTAAGGTTTATTAAATGTTGATGTTTACCTGGTGGGCGTGATTTCAATTCTGTGTCAAGCAATGATATCCATATATATTCGTCATGACGAAGAAAAATTAAGTAATAGAATTTATTTCCCTTAGTATAGAATGAGAACAAATTACTACCGTCGATTGAGTATAACGCTTAAAATTTCAACAGCTCTACTAAATTCGTCAAATACTGGCGCTATAACAACCAAGATGACAATAATTTGGCTAAATCAATATGTAATAATGATTATTCTGATCTCAGAAACTATTTGCATATTTTTACTATTTAGATATTCTCTTCCGCTTTTCTGTCTGTTACACTTGCAGTGGTTGAAATTGCAACGGTTTTGCCCTCTAAAGCAACTGATTGTGCCATTTTACATTTAAGATGTTATATCATGTAGGTTTATTCAAAAGAAACATTGCTAGTTTGCATAAGTACACACACACATACAAACACGCATAAATACACGCACTTATGTATAGATTATACACATTTAGGTATATGAAAATATACGCACCTTAAAAACGAAAACTGCATTATATTGAGTTGGCTCTCCAGTGCATATCATTTACTGATGAATATGCGTCAAACCTCATACAGTCAAGATTTAAGATTATAATTCAAATATGTCATGCGGCCGACTTTTTTAATTATTATATATATATATATATATATATATAGAAAGAACAGCAAGATATATAATCCGGTGTTCTTATAGATATTTTTATTTTTACAAAATAGTGCTCAATGTAAATTTACAGAGTATTTCGCTTGAGGATGAAATGGAACTAATGTCTTAATCACAAAAATTAAATTCGTGGCTTTTAGCTTCCATTTTTTAAAACATGGTTAGAACTGTGTAGCGAAAAAAAACATATTTTAAATCAATTAATTTATTATATATATATATATATATATATATATATATATATATATATATATATATATATAACCATATAATTTTTCGTTTTCTTTTTTTTCATTTTATATAATTTTGTTGGAAAGGTTTCTGAAAAAAAAAATGATTTTATATTATACATTGTACACAGTTTCAAAAGTTTTCTTTGGTTGTTGCAGTCATAATTATAGGCTTGAGTTGTCACAAACGTATACTAGAAAATAATATTAGAAAACCAAGATTAGATTTCTAACCCACGGTTACTGAGAAAGAATGACAGAAATCACCTCAGAGTTGTAGTTTCTTCACGTTTTATTCAAATTTTTCTCTTCGCTGTTAAAGACACTTTAGATTCATGGACGGCAAATATTTCACTGAATCTCTGCGCTTGACCAATATTCCTCGCCTATAGCCCAATCCGAAACTGATCCTACTCAGGAGGCCTAGCGCACCGGACACAAGATAACACATCATAATCACGTTAAGGCCAATACAGCACAGCAAGACACTCTGTGTTAAGAATAAGCCAAGTCCCGGAAAGTGTGGGGAGAGACACCTTGGTGGATTTTCAATCAGAGACGCCGACTGGGATGACGTTAATCTGAGTTCATTCAATAAGCATGAAATTTTGAAAGGTAACTGAACGAAAGTATACGATAAACAATAGAGAGCCACGGCTGCACATGTATACAACAATTAGTAAATAAAGCGAAACGATTGAGTCAAACTGAGATTTGAAGAGTGAAAGAGATGACAAGAAGGAGAGGAAACGAATGAAAATGATATGAAGAGAGCAATAAAAGTGAATTAAAGAAAAACATGGAGGAAAAAAAATTAAGAAAGAAAAGCAAGAGAAATAGAAAAGACGGGAAAAAGATAAAAAGAAGAAAATCAAGAAAAGAAATGAGAGTAGGATAAAAATCATATTAGCGGTTCTAAAATCTAACTCTTCCTTACAAAATGGAGTATATTTGGAATGTAGCTGCCCAATTCTGATTTGACATAGTTAAAAATTGTGTATGCGGTTTTGTTGGAGGTTACTTATTTTCCACTTTATAAACTCTTTACCATAGACCCAACTTTGCCACTTATCGCTAGTTCAGATGAGCTCCATTCTTTAGTTCCATTAGTTTGAACCTTTTACCTTCAGGTGGTTGTCGACTGATCTTTGTATTAGGTGAAATATAGTTAAAAAGAAACAAAAAATTCAAATCTATGCTAAAATTTTTGCCCACTTTTCGTTAATCGTGTTTCCATAGGATTAAGCATCGACTCCATTTTGTTTCCTAAGGCGCTTTAATACAAATATATTATTCTGTTAAATTGATTTGCTGGTTAGCAGATGATCAAAGTGTTGCTCGATAATATCAGTCTATGAAAGTAAATTGATGATAAATTCAATGATCGATGTCTAGATATTCAGAAGCAAATATTTAAAAAAAAATGTGAACGCTCCTTTCATCGTTAGATAGCACTAATAGGATTTATGTTTAACTAACATTATTCAAAATCTTTTGACAGAATCGTAAAAGCTGTTTGATCAGTTTGCATTTTTTTTTTCAAATTGATTGTTTATTGATTCTAACTTAAAAGAAAATACGCAAATATTTTAGGAAATTTTTCTTTCAGGGCATGTTGATCCTGTCACTCCAAAACTTCTTATCCTTAGTAGTTTTAAGCAACATTTCCCTGTCTCTATTCCACCCAGTCACTGATCTGGCATCCATTTACACAAGCTCAGATTTATTACTCGATTTTTCCTTTTCTAGCGTTCTGTATATTTTGTAAGTTTCAAATTCTCCAAGCCCACTTTCCTCACTACATGTTTCAGTAATTTCAGTTATGTCTTTTTTTTTATTTTAGGTACCAATGTCCTTCTTTGTTCCCATTTTCCTTAAAGTCTCCACCTTACACATATGCGTTCCTTCCATGTCATTCTCATTATGCTTATATAGAGCCACATCTCTGTTGCTTCAATTTTTATTTTTATCTGTGAGGAAATTGTTCAGTGTTTATTGCTATATAGGAGGTTTGATATTACATAAAGGTTTAGCAATCTTTGTTTCTTACAAAATGTTAATGTCTTAATACTTTGTTTAGGTTTTGGAAAGGATCTTTTAAAATTCTAATACATCTTTCACTGTCACATTTTCCGTCGTATGGTATAACAATTGCAGATGCCTTTCATTTAACAAAAGTGAAATAAAATTCACGTACCTTCGCTTAGAAGAATTGTACCGTTTGTGAAGAAGGTACTCTGAGTAGTCGAACGTGTCAAAATGGTTTGTGAATTGTTTTGGTTAGTATATTTCGTAGAACAATGAGCCATGTTCAAGAAGATCCATTGCAGTTATTAATGGAAGTGCATCTGCGTCATCCTACGTCACGGAAGATATCAGGCTCACTCAAAATTTTCAAACACAACGTGGAAAATAATTTACACCATAACATCTTGGATCCTATTTCTGTTTACCATTTGAGATATGTTTTGTTTTTGAAACAAGTTATTATAGATACTGAAAAATAAATACTTTAAAACGATATAAAATGAGGTTGTAGGAAAGACACATGAAAGACAACTACCATTAACTGAAACAAAGATTGGTCCTCTTCCACGGATGAAACTACATATGTGATGAGAAATTTCCGACTATGAGCACTTTTCAGAGAACCAAAGGGCACACTCAAACAAGTACTGCTCATAATTAGATCACCTAATGATAGGAATCAACGGAAATTTACTGCGTTAATAGTAAGTCGTAATATTCCATTAAGAAATGCCAATTAGATAACGTTATTTGTTGAGGAGGCAAAGATTTTTCTAGCTTGGTTGAGAAGCTTTCATTTGCCGTATTCACTAGATATTTTGCTCTTTCGGATTACACTTTAATCCAGTATTTAGAAAAGTTACTTCATGAAAAATTTAAATTGCCTGGAAGACTACACGTGGTGTATCTAATATATATAACATTTACACAAGTGATCATTACCGCAGATGTGTCAGAGAATATGTGTTCAAATCTCCTGTACTTTCATTAATATTCTTGCAAATTTTAGCAGCCTGAGCTCCGTTAACTTTCCCTCGGATTTTCAGCTCCTACATACATATTGTAATAGTCTTTGGGATGCTTCTGAGCACACTAATGATCGCGGGCACTACCTTCATCTCATATTTCACGGTTGTTTATTAGTAGTAGGAGGAGGGGGAGGAAGAGGAGTATTACTTTGGTGTAGGATGTAGTGTAACAGTTATCAACATGAAAAACTGGATTCGAAATGCATTTTTGTCTACTCGTGCTCACTTCTTCTAAAGGCAGGATTACATTTTCCCACCACATCTGTATCACGTCACAAGATATTTTAACAAAATGGCACGTCATGTTATACCAGAGTGTTTGACAAAAGAGAGTAGATGATTGCGTACGTGGGAATAGCACTCCCTTATAATTATCTTCCTCGGCTGTTACCACCAATCTTGGCAAATGCCAATAATGATGATATTTTATTAATGTTTCTATTATTATATACAACTAATATTACTAGTCCAATTATTATTGTTGTTTTATGTGAAATTTGCATGTCCACACCAGTTGTCAGTTTGTCAAATTATTTCCTTTTTTATTTATTTATCCTACTTATAATTTCGTAGCTCTCTTGACGTCTACTAGTATGTCTTGTTGATTTTTAATATATTTTTCTAAAAAGAATATTATGCAAAATTTAAAGGTAAACAATTGAAAAAGAAACTGTTTCACAGACAGCGATAAAAAATGCATGTAAAATGGTTTTATTGTAGACGTATAACTCGAAAGATTGACTTAATTTATCTTTGAAGAGATATTCTTTTTATTTTTTTTTATTTTATAACGATTCTCAAATCCTTATTTTACAACCATTAGATAATGTAGACTGAAAATAAAGTCTAATCCTCCGGTGGGTTATAAACATTCCGTAATACAGTCATTAAAGGTTTAGCATTGAAGTGTTTACTGGTGAGCATCACACGTTAGAAACACAGAACCATATTCTGTATTTCACCGACTGCTACTATATTGCAATATTTATTGTTTATTGTTAACTTCCAATCACTTAGGTGTTATTAATTTTGACTAGTTTCTTTTAACCATATTTAGTTTGTTTTTCATCACAGTTCATAAATATTTATTTTAAAAATGTAAAATTAGCTTTACAAATAAGCTGCTAAGAAAATAACGATCTGAAAGTTGTGATAAAGAGAAAGAAGATGAAAATGGTGTCCGTTCTTTTTGCTTGTTCTACTTCAATAGCAATTAGAACAAAAGTAAACCAATAAAATAAAACCACTCAGTGAGTTTCTTATTTCCTTCTTTCACTTATATTACGACTGCTTCGCCTCCTATCAAATAATAATAATAATGCAATTAATGTTTATCTTGACCCTAGGGAATTGTCATTATTTCGAAAAATTCAGTGAGCAAAGCTCCAGCCAAGTCTATGTTGACTGAACGTCAGTCACACGAGCCAACCAACCAGCAAACCCGACCAAACTTCGAGACACGGGTACTTTTCTTCTTGTTTACTTTGACAACAGACACAGCACTTTAATAAAATGAGGTAATAGTCCTAAACTTGTTATAGGAGGAAATGGAAAGCCCCGGGATAAACAGTCACCGAGGCGGAGCGGAGAAAAAGGAAAAGAAGATTAGAGACTTTAACAATCTGAAAAGACAGACGTTGGATGGGAAGTGGCGTCTTTTGCAAGTCAACATAGATTGCACGAAACGGAGGAGGCCAGAAAGGTCGGCATTTGTGGGGACTAATAAACGTGACTAGTGTGATCTCACCAATAAAGTGGAGTCGTACTAATGCTTCGACCAAATACTATAAAAGGTGTTGGCGGAAGTGGGTGTCTAGCCGAAGGCGGCGGCGTTGATTTGACCAACCGCGGCAAATGTCTTAAGCCCTCCAGATCCAAATATACTCATTGACCACGCACGGACCAACACCGTTCCCCGTCAGCAGTTTTTCTTTGGACTCTCTTCTTGGTTTCTTTCTCAACTTGTTCGCTGTACAATGTCCACGATGTCAATACCGTGCAGTCGGATACCCAATACATTTATTGATCACAGTCTACCATGGATTTCGTCCCGCCTCTCTCTATAACTTCTCAACTACTTCGACTATTGTACTTCATGATTTTCTAGGATCCTCTGACCTGGGGTCGAGTATCTAGTGGTAGTGGTCAATTTGATAGCGGTAGACATTGTTTTGGAAAGAGGTAGCTAGAATTAAAGTTTTTAACCAGTTAGCTGAATGAAGGTGGAATAAAGTCTAAAAATGACCTCTCATATTCTGGAGACTCGCAAATTTTAACCAACTATGGCCACTCTGAGTTCATTGTGAAAATTTTGGCTTGACAGTTTAGTTGAGTTAGATTTTCCAAATTGAAAGGACGAATTTGCAGCTGATCTCCGAGAAAGAAGGTGAGTAATTTCGAGGAGAAAGTGGTTGAAAAAAGCAAACGAAACACTGCCAGAATAAGGGAAAATTCTTCGTGTCTGTCAGTAGCTAATTCAAAAGAAAGAAAAAAAATTAAAATGCAATGTAGAAAAAGAAACAAAATAGAAACATAGAAGAGGAAGGAGAAAAATATGATAAAGTGTTGAAGAAAGAAAGAATCTGAATATAGAACAAGTTCTTTCCGATATCCTTCATTTCATTTACACCTGGAAGTTATCATCATTTTCACTCATACTACTTCCTTCAATTTTCTTACAAAAACTCAAGATCTACACTTTAATCATGTTACCTCCAAAGGCCGAAAACCCTCCTAAGCTACTGAGAATTCAAAACACCTAAAGAATACTTATGTACCGGCCAACGACTATTATTCATTTTCTATAGTTGACACTTCGCCTCTAAGCATGTACCAAGTAAGCGACCTACTCTTTTGTGAAATATATTACAGATCAAGTCCGGAAGATATCGAAAATTTCCGGAAATTTAGTCTAACTGGTGTACGACCAAAAATTCTCATCAACCTTCTCCCTTCTATTTCCCTATCTTAGTCGAAAATTCGGTGTGGTACGAAGTCGTTTTTGCTGACCCACAGTCAGAACAGTTCAATTATCTTTGTAAGTTATTAGCTGAATGCTTTTATGGTATTTTCCTTTATTTTCTTAATTCTCTTTTCTGGTTGTGTCTTTACACTAGTTTCATTCATTCTTTCGTTAATCGCACTTTAGAGCATTGTTGTTTTGTACACCTTTATCTTCGTCTCTTACAGCTACCCTTTTTTCTCTTGATGCTGTTGATATTACTTCCAATAAAATCTAATACTCCTTTTGATGAGCGGAACTACTGGAATTAGCGGAATTACTCTCATTTTTATGTAGACTGTTTTTAGTTTTATATATGATCTCCTCCCAGACAATTATCAATCACTGCCTCCAACATCATTTTCCATATGAATTCTTTATCTGCGTCTATGCAGCTCTCAATTTAACATCCCGAAATATCTTAACGCCTCTCTTTCGTCATGCTATTCTTTTATTCTGTTTTCTAGTCATCTTTCATGAAATTTTAACGTATCAAATTTGTCTGCAAACGATATATCGTCATTTTCTGATTGATTGATGTCAACATGATTACTCAGTTTCCTTTTTTATCAAACTAAATGCAAAATGTTTTTATTAAACAATTTTATAAATCACTGCATTCAGCGTATCAAAATCGATTATATGCGTGTAGATGAAGAGACAAAATATACTTTCATAAGCACTCAAGTCATAAATGATACTTAAAAACAGCACACACACACACACACACACACACATAAACACGCATACTCTTTCTTCCTTTCTTTCTCATTCTCTCTTTGCTAAGCTATTTTTTTACAATACGAAAAATTGTTAAAAATATGTATATTATTTTATGAAGTTATTTAAAATGTTGCAAATACGAAAATCAAAGAATTTTACTTCTGTTTACATTGATCAGTTCTTCTTTACCATTATCTCACATGTTCTCTCATGGCATGCATACATACATATATGTATGTATGCATTTCTGTCGATAAGTATATTATTAGATCTGTAAGGTTATAAATGAACGACAAAATTATTTGTAAAATCTAATCTCAACCACATGGTATGATGAACCTCTTAAAGTCACCACAGTTAGTAAAGTTGTTTTTAATAAGGTGCCAAAAATATTGAAATTATTAAAATTGTATTCAATATAGGTTTTATTGTAATATTGTTATAATTTAATATCAAAGACAATTTCTTTCAACTGATTCCTCCTCTTTTAACTTCACCCACCTTCGCTTTTTCTTTTCTCCATTCAAGCCTCTTCTCCACTTCCGCCTCTTCCTGCTACACTATTAATGCTAAATTTCTAATTCTCTTCAGCTCTTTATTACAACTAATCCATCCACATGTTTCAGCGCAGTTGCTAACGATCTCTGTTTACAAGTGATTTGTGTTGAAATTGTTTCGTCTGGATATTTCATGAACATAACCTTGTGCCAGTTGCAAACTTTCCTCTCTGGTTGGATAGCTATTTTCAGTCACCTTTTCATCAAGAATACCACTGGAATTATGCAGTAGATTAGGTGAATGCATTGATTCTTTACCATGATACTTTGGGTTGGAGCCTACGAGAAGGTCTGTTTAACTTCTATACTTTAATCTCGACTCCGCTTGCTTTATAAACTCATTGAATATCTTTAATAGGAAAACTAACAGTGATGTGTCTGCCCAATCTGGGAATTCAATCGTGACTCTTCATAGATCCTTCGCTTTTCAGAATTTCATTGATGGCAACACAAGCAGATTGTGGCCAGGACCCCGCAGAGCCAAATCTCAAAGCTCGTGATGTCCGGGGAACTATTAGAAAAGTGCCCGTCAATGACCGAAGGTCGTCAACCCGTTGTAGCCTTCTGTTGATGATATTTAATTGACACGATGGCATATTGGTCAGCCGTGGCGTGACATGGTGTGTGTGGATGCATTAGGAGGTTCCCCAGGGGTCAATCCTAAGGGGAAAAAAGGAAGAAAACGAAAGCAAGAGCATCGTGAAAAGTCTTTTCGATTGGCAGTGAAGGGGTTGGAGAGAAAATTTCAAGGTAGAAATGAATAGAATAGTCGAAATAAGAAAAGCAGCCGGGTGATAACCTGAAACGCCTTTCGAATATCGTTAGCTAATGAGAAGGTTCTACCAATACGGTTCGAAATTGAGTTATTACAAACTAATGTGTTCTCTGTAACAGGAACTCTATTTCAGAACGCCACCCATGGCTGTTATAGATGGTGGGAATAGCGGTACTGAGAAATGAGGAGGAAGAAGGAGAGAGAGAAGTCCTCATTTATCCGACCGCTGCCGTGTTAGGGTCGGGGTGTTTGTGCAAGAGTCAGAATGATCAAAGTGGTGATGGTGGTGTCAGGCGTGTGTCCAGTCTGAGCGTAAACCAGCTGGGCCGCTCATCATGAAAGCACGCCAATGGTCCGCATCAGTGGATGCTGTGTCTCAAGACAGACACAAGAAGCCGCACTGGTCATTGGCAGATCAGCTTTTCTTACGCCCTTACCTTTACCCAGAATCTTCATCGCAAACTTGACTCACTTCTTTCTCCTAAGTTCTTTACCGATTTGGTGTTTGAGATGGTGTTTGCTCAAGGTGGTGTTGGTTTGAGTGATGTCAATGCCGATTAGCGAATTGGTCAAGACGGTCGGACTAGATCATTTCGTTTGAGGAAGCGGTCACTGATTTTCCCGCGTTTTTTTTTCCTGGAATAGAATGAGAATTTCCGCTCGTTGTCTTTAATGAAAGTGAACGTGTTGATTGCGACCCTGGCATGCAAGAAATACAGGTTTGAATTGACATAGATGTATGCGTAAGCGCTTTTGAAAGCAACTGCATTAGTGATAACAACAAGCTGAATGAAAATAGTTTTAAAAGACGAAAGGAAAATACAAAAATGTCATGCTAATTTATTAAATGAATGCATAAATAATTATACAGTAGATACGAGGGTAGTTTTGCTGTTTTATCAACATAAAAGCAACTTTTCTGGTGTGTTCTGGTTTAAAATCGAGCTTTAAATGAGAGATAAACGATACTTTCCTATAGCTTTTATGGAAGAACAAAATTACGAATGGAAAAGGAATTTTATGTAGGTTATCTCTCTGATTACAAAAACCGAACAACATTATAGTCAGCACAAGTAAAATCAACAAAAAATTATTTAAAAATGAAGAAAAGAAAATTATATAAAAAATGCTTGATAATTTTCAATATTATTTTATTTACAATAAACGAAACTAGCAGAAATTAAAACTAAGGAAGGAACTGGTGTTGCCAATACTGACTGGTATGCAGCGTAAAATTCACACCACAAAAATAAGCAAAATAATGCATTAGTATATGTATTATTTGGATGAATACTCTCATTGTATTTGATTGTATTAATAAAATTTGGTTTCTCATCAAACCAATGTTTTGATTGATACATTTTCTGAAATAATCTCTATTTTATTGACTCAACTAATAAGCCCGGTGTTGTCAGGATGCGAATTTTACAGCACCTACTTATATATATATATATATATATATATATATATATATATATATTATTTTTGTAGTGATTTTATAACATACTTATGTTATAATTTTTTATAAAAATAATTATATATATATATATATATATATATATATATATATATATATATATATATATATATATATATATATATACAATTTTTTTTTTTTTCTGTCATTTTTATATAATTTTGTCGGAAAGGTTTCTGTGTGTGTGTGTGTGTGTATATATATATATATATATATATATATATGTGTGTGTGTGTATATATATATATATATATATATATGTGTGTGTGTGTATATATATATATATATATATATATATATATATATATGTGTGTGTGTATATATATATATATATGTGTGTGTGTGTGTATATATATATATATATATATATATATGTGTGTGTATATATATATATATATATATATATATGTGTGTATATATATATATATATATATGTGTGTGTGTGTGTGTGTATGCGTGTATGTGTGTGTTTAGAGAGAGAACACTAGAGGTAATAGTTATGGCTAGTTATACTAGTTTTCTATCCATTCATCTACACAGGTGTAGTTTGTGTATGTACCAGTGTGCGAATATCTAGTCATTCAGTATGTGGTTTAGTAGCATCCATGATAGTAACCAGCGTAAAATATTGAGAGATTTAACTTACAATAAATTCAAAACTGACATTCATGTTAATAAATAAATCTGCAAACTTAACATTGGTTTTAGTAAGGATTACTTGCGAAGAGTGTCACATTACCTTGACTGATATAAAAATGATGAATGCGAAAACTTCTCAATAATATAAGGACTGACAAGATTAGCGATTGAATACTTCATGAAATATCAACAGCACAACATTTTAGAGAAATTCAGTAAAAAATGCATATACTCCCCGAATTTATTTGAGTGATCGAACCAGCCAATAAAATGTCGCGACCAAAGTCGATCCTAATCCTTTAACTTTATACCGATACAGAATATATAGCATTTTTGTACGTGATAATTCGATGTTGAAAATCTAGAGACCCCATAAGATAATCAGGCGGGTTTTTGATCGGAGTGTTTAGAACCAGTTATTTACTTCCTCGCTCTCTCAATTTTCATCTGTCCTACCAATTCTGCACTGGGCTATCTGTTCATACGTCTGCTTCGCCAACCAAAGCAAGTTACCTTTCGAAGACACTCTGACCGTGTATGTTTCACTTATTAGCCGTTTGACATCTCATTATCCAGTATCCCTTTTACCGCTGATATTCTGACTGGCGCCCTGCCTGAAACTGTCACCTACATATCTAACTGAAACTATAACAACAACCTCTTGCCTCTCCGCACCAGTGTCGCTTCAGGTACAAAATTTCTCCCCAACTGATCAAGACCCAACCCAATATATTCTCAAGTTTCGTCTTGAAAATAAAACCATTTTATGTTGCCACACAGCTTCCTAAAGTTCTAAGAAGCAACAAAGTTATCATCTAATGTAGGTAATTTTTTCTACTGCACGACGGTAATCTTATTGGCTAGGATTAGAATGCAGGAAAGGTTTGACTGAATGGGCCGATTTGCGCCAGGTTGATCTACTTTTTGAATCTGAAATTATATTAATATACATTTAAATGGAGCATATCCTTCATACAGAATACTGCATGATATTATTTCCTCTCATGTATAATTAAACACTTTTGAACCAAAACATATGATCAGTGACATGTGGCAAAAGTGATAGCTACTGTGCCATAACAACAGTGGCTTCCTGATCCAATGAGTTCGCTCCATATTGATCAAGCAGCTAAGTCAGCATTGAATAACTGATTATGATGTGTGCAGTAGTTATGAGAAATGAGAAAAAATTGTGTGACTTTACTAAATGCTAAATTGTTGTGTCTAGAGAGTCTCGGTTAGATCATTCCTGAAAAAGTACGGCTCGTGGGGTGCTCACGTACATTTCTTCAACAATTGTTCAAGAAGGGAAAATTACCAAACAGTGAAAAAACATTCGGCGAGGGGAGAGGCTTATTTGATGCGAGAATTAAACAGATCCTCATCAAGACCGATGTAATAAAAAGGCTTACGTAGCGCAAATTGTAAATAGTTTTAGTCATGATGAAACAATACAGAGTATGTCGCTCCTTGTTGTGTTTAATAGTATCTATGCTAACTAATGGCTCTCTGCACAAGCATATACAGTGAAATTTCGGAATGTATCAAAGGAAGAAAGTTGCCGGATTAAGCTTGCTTCTTCCCAAATAAGTTGGAGAGCAGATAAAATGTGCGTCATTATCCTGGAGAAGTGACAGCGCCAGGATCTACAATGAAGAAACCAGCGTGATGGTTTGAGTATCGTCCTTCCGAGTATTATTTAATCATGTAATTCATATGGAAGGCACTTTATGGGTTACCATGTACTTCGATTTGAAGACTAAATATACCCCTTCACGACAAAAGTCTTCTACAATAGCAGTGACTACATTTAGTAGGACAATTAGCCTCGATATAAGGAACAAGTGGTTTTTCAGTTCGAGAAAAAGAGTCTTTATTTTTATTAAATCTTTAATTTTTCTGATTCATGAACTCTTCTCTGTTGACGATTGTGAACTTGTTTACACACAGAGAAAGATCTTCAGCAGCTGATAAATTGCTTCTCTGCTGCTTGTGATGAATTTGGTCTTAAAAATCGAAAAACGACAGTAGTCATGACTACTGAAAAGACTTATACGAGGGGAAACTGAAAATGTCTCGGCCTGACCAAGAATTATTTCTATGATAATTTTGCTTTTTTTAATTTTGTTCTTTTGTCAGGCTTTGGAAACTGGTTTTGGAAACTGGTTTTGGAAACTGGTTTTGGAAACTGGTTTTGGTAACTGGCTTTGGTGGAAAATTTTCAATAGCCACTCGAACGTATAAGCACAAATATTAGTTCTATTATCACAAATTCCACATAAACGAGCCTAATTTCTTGTATTTACTTTACTCACTTTGATTTTTCCCCTCATGTTTACCACTTTTTATTAGCATTTCAAGCATAATATAATTGGATCTCTACATTCTATGTGTCCCCCGTTTAAAAATTAAAGAGAGAAATAAAACATTAATGGATGTTACCTAATGAAATATTGTTATTATTACATCAAAAATTCGAACTAGTACATGCATTTTGTTTTTACACTATTCTTCAACCGATGTCTTCTCCAGAATTTTTGGCAGAAATCATTGAATATAATCCAAATTTCTTTAGACTATAATCTCGAATACTACAGTTTACATGGGTCAAATCAGCAAATTCTTAAAATAAAAATAACCTCAAAGATATGCGGCCTTCAAATGAGTAGAAGGTAAAAATCTAGACCATTATTTTAAGAACAAAAATGAGGATACAAGTTTGATTGAATTAGGGAATGTTTCCCAATGTATGTAGACTTTTCAAATACACTCTCATTTTGGAGGGAATGAAACAATATGTTTGAGATTTAAAACCTCTGGAATTATAACATTTTCTTGGCACTTAAATCTAACTTTGTTAGACATTCTTTCCGTTCAATTAACTCGATTGCAAAACGTGGGTCAAGTGGCTTCATTTCCCAACAAAATTAAACTTGATATTCACCTACTTTTTCATTACGCCCAGGTAAGCATTTTACTTCAATAAGCAGACAGCCACCATGTCTCAATTCACTTTTATATTTCTAATATATCACTGAAGGTGATATTTCAATTTATGTGCTATTATGATTTCATAATATATGTGGATGTGTATTTATGCACACACCGAAATAAAATTTTAAAAATAACACGATTTAAGGATCGCAAAATTAAGTAATGGGCCGATAAAAAATGAATAGCTATAATCTGAATGCACGAGACTAATACATACAGAGTGGCATTAATAGATAGCTACGAAACGATCGATGTGTATTCTCCAATGTTATAAATGCAACGATTTTTCATTTAAAAATATAATCATCTTTTTTTCTTTGCGAATTCAAACGTGATTTCAACAGTATATATCTGATGTAGCAGAAATTATGGGGCTACGTACCCAATATGTAGTTTTCACATTTATTCCAGTGGAAGCGCAGAAATTCGGCATTGTATCAATATCATAAGTGATCGGAAAACCTCTGAGGAGATACTGAGCTATGCCGTCTCGATAGCTGTCCATATTCCATATACAAGTGAAGCATCATGCAACCCACAAATGATAGCATGCACAAACCATGGAATATGAATACAATCCATACCATTATGCACGGTGTTGTCTTGACAACTGAGGCGCATGTTCTCATGAGGTCAACACCACACCCAGTCTAAAACAAGTAGAACTGTTACACACCGAAGAGGGCTGGCAATTAGCAACGTTATGAATCTAGTTGAGTCACTGTGTTTGATGCCGTGGTGTTTACAGGGGCATCCTGGTGGGTCTTCTGCTCTCATATCCCATGGAAACTAAACTGGCCCGCTGAATATGATATCTTACATTGAATGTGGATATGATCTGAGCCAGTGTCTCTTGTCTGTTACCACAGATCCCTCTGGTCAATTTCATCTGGTCACAATCATTATAGACTCGTGGTCGGCTACTGCGCTATCCACAATGGGCGGTAATGCATTTCATTAAGTATTTCCCGTACACCCGTGACATCAGAAAAGATGTGATAGCAAATTACCCTTCAAAATTTCAGGACTGTAATATCCGATCCATCTTTTGCCCACTATCTCACCAGATGTCAGAGTACAACTGATATAAATCTGTACATTTCCATGACGCCAGAGTATGGTGGTGCCACTTTTCATTCATTCCCTTTACATAATGGTAATAAGCAATGACATTTAGCGAAGTCAGTTTATGTGTGCTTATGTTAAATTTTTCAACTTCGAGTCATTTGTTTATGAATCACAGCCATTATTTTGAAATATGTATCTGTGACTGTGTAAGTAAGAGATTTGTTCGAGTGTCAAATTTTGATATATTTCAATCTTTTACATGTTTCTTCAAACCTAATAAATAAACACCTTTTAAATATTTTTTTATTTATTATTTGTTAAAAATTTTCTTAATAGTCGATGAGAATATGAATTTGAAAAAGTTCATAAAAACACTTGTATATTATGCAAGTACTTTTATGAACACTTGTCTATTTCTGTTTCTAGTAGAACTCAAACATATTGATGTTCGTAGGTATGAGGGTGGGCTAAAAAGTTCATGTACTAACTATGAAAGCGTAATGCTAGAGCTGTGAAATAACATATACATTAATTTCAACTCTCCTTATTAACTGCATTGTTTTTTTTTTCAGGTACAAGGGTGGGCTGAAAATTCCATAGGCCGACTATGAAGGAGTTGATGCTAGAGCTGTGAAATCTTGCATGCATTAATTTTAACTTTTCTTATTAATAACTGCATTGTTTCCTTCCAGGTAAACTAGCGTCTGACTGTTCAAAGAAGACTAATCATTTTGTTGGCCGAAAAGGTCAATTAACAATAAATAAAATCGTTTTCTGTAGGTACTTGATAACACCACAATGCCAAATTTTGCCCACTTTCAAGAGAAGTCGCTACAAATTACTTTTGAAGTAATCTTAGAACAGTTAGAAAATAAAGTAGTGTTGAAATTAATGCATGCAAGATTTCACAGCTCTAGCGTCACTCCTCCATAAGTCAGTCTATGAACTTTCCAGATCAGTCTCGCAAATAAAGCAAAAATAATTTATTTTACGTAACACATTTTTATTAATTTTAATCTCCTTCGTTGCCAATGCGCTTAATGTTTCTCCATTTATTACATAGACGGAACAAAATACAGCGAAGAATTTAAATCAAAATTTAGCTAACTATTGCGTCAACATCTGGACGTCTTAATACATCATCATAAACAAAACATCTATACATATCTATATTTAAAAGTACACATCTAATAATTTTTTCTAGATAATATATATCTTTGTCCCTGCTAATCTCACCCGTCTCTTCTTTTCATCTCTTTTTCCTACACTTTTAATCAATTTCAGGTTATTCTTATCATCGTACGTGACTTTACCTGCCTGTTTATCAACGCACCTTTGTATTAAATAGGCAAACGCGTGTATTTCTCCATTGCCTCTCTTAAGAAGTTTCCAAGTCATTATTTCTTCGTGCAGAGGCCTTCCACTTCATTCAACACAGACACCCCCACCTAGAGTCCAGCCGATCTTAAAGCCTACGAACCCAATCTAGCCACCGCGTCCAAAGTTCACCCTAGAAACTTCGAACAGTTTATTAGCACACACACACACACAAACACACATGCATATATATATATATATATATATATATATATATATATATATATATATATATATATATATATATATATATATATATATATATAATCCTCAGTGGTTTTATTACGAAGAGAAACACTTTTATGTTTGAGAGTTGCGTCCGGCAACCATGCAACTGTACAATCTACACGCACGTTCCTTTAGTTTGTCATGACATTTTTTGGCAGTCGTCGACTCCTTATTACTCTAGTCTTTCTTGGTGCTGGTTTTTGGCAGCTTCAAGACAGTCGTAAAACGAGAAAGAAAGCGGTTTCGATGCAAGATGGATCTTGTTCGGCTTTGATCATTCATTAATATAAGTAAATCGCTGCAGTTTGAGATTTCATCGCCAATGCAGGCAAATCACAAATCACGGCTAAGATTTTGCGTGAGACTTCTAATAAATGCAACAGTGTTGCTTCTTCAAATTTTGGAAGACGATGATGAAATGTGCTTAAGAGGTTACTTTAGCACAAATCAAGATGTCAGGAGAGAGAGGTGTGAGCCGTAAAGGGAGTGGAGCGAGAAAGAAAAGGATAAAAAAGACAGAGTGAATGGGAAGTCCAGAGAAAGGAATGTAGTGTGAGTGGGGGAAAAAGAAAAGGTTTGATGGTACAAAATAAGAAAAACCGATGAGTTAAAAATCAAACGATAATGAAAAGTTTAAATTTTCCTGTCTTCTAAATCAGAGGTTGGCTGGTTGCGGAATAGACGATGAGTACTTTTAGCTCGATTTCCTCAATACATTGGTGCGCATCCTCATGTCGTTTTCTCTCTCTCTCTCTCTCTCTCTCTCTCTCTCTCTCTCTCTCTCTCTCTCTCTGTGTGTGTGTGTGTGTGTGTGTGTGTCTCAAAATCACTTCAATCTTATTTTTTTGTTAGTCTGTAAATATTATTTTGATATTTATCTTGGAGAATGCTTTTAAATATAAGAAAGAAATACAAAAATCAAAATTAGATTTTTCTCTAATTAATCAAGAGCAAAACCCAGCGATGACAGACTACATCCACACACATACACACGCGGAAAAAGCTGACATAATAACAAAATATCGGACTTGTTGTGAGGAAGGACTCATTGAATAGTCAGCTAATTTTCAGCACCCCTCCTTAAACATATATATATATATATCTCGTCATCTAAAGACAGAATGTTTCGCTGTATCACAACTCTTTAGTGTAGCTAGACGATCGATTTCTTCAAGCCGAGATCGAAACTCGACCGATTTGGCATCAGTCAGAGATCCTATCGTTAAGCTGTCGGCGCACAGCGAAGAGAAGGGGAAAATTTAGCGTTTTCTATACGAAATACGCCAGTGGCCAGGAGAACTCAATTTGTGCTTGAAGAGTAATCCATTAGTAAATGCATTTTTGAATAGTTGTATTATCAACTCATAAAAGTTCAAATAAACATCAAAATGGAAAAATAGAAAAATCATGCTGTTTGTGTTCGACATCGGATTGTGATTTTGTAAATCATCTTTCTTTACTTTCGTGAACTACTTTGATTGTACCTTATATGTTGTTTTCGTCGCGCTGTTTCAACAATTATATTCTTTGCAAACGTCTATGCTGCATTCAGTGGAAACTGCGCCACGAATCCGAGCTGAATAAGAAATGCGTTTGGTTCATCTAAAAATGCTATTTTTCCTTTTATATAACTAGGCCTTTTTTACGTCTTCTTGCGTGAACAGGGAATTTGAAACATACATTTATGAATTGTCTCTTCTAAGTAACGAGTATATGGGAAAATTACTGGACAATATTTAAAGATGTCTGGATGATGTAGATATCAGAGAATGGTCGAAGAACAGTCTAAATACTGAAGTCAAAATCACGAAGATGTAGATAAAAACTGAATAATTAAACAAATAATCAAGTATTCATTGTAAATGGATAAACAGAACCATTTAACATATAATCAAAAATAGATAAAGTTAGTAAAACTGTTAAATATTTTTTTTTTGAAAGAGAAAGCTACAGAAATATATCTGAATAAAAAGGAAAATATCTCTTTGAAATTAGGAGTAAATTGAGAAAAATAGATATATACTAAGAAATAAAGTATGCCTATTTCCTAAACTAGCTTAATATGTCACAAGGGTAAATCATGAAAATGAGAGAGAAGATGAATATGTTAATGCAAAAATTAATTTATTACGCACAACCATCCAGTGGCGCAATTTCATATATATATATATATATATATATATATATATATATATATATATATATATATATAGTAATTCATCGAGCCCAGAATAATCTTCAACAAAATGCAGAAAGCACTGGATGGCCATTTCGTCCTATCTGGGACTCATCAACAGTGCGCATCCATTACCGACAATCGAACCAGGACCGTTTCGATACAACGCAAACGTCATACCTCGGTGACGAAGAAGACACAAACTAGACTCGATATCGCGCTGCTACCCACTCAGTTCTGAACAGTGCTCCAAGAGCCACGTCTTCTTTTTTACAATTAGCCACTCCTCACGAGCATTAGGTGGGTCAAGCAAGTGAAAGAAATTGAAAAAAAACACAGGACGTCTGTTTCATCAAAAATAGGACGAAACGGCCATCCAGTGCATTTTGCATTCGGCTGAAGATTATTTTGGACTCGATAAATTACTACATGTGATTCCTCTAAATCCCCCACCAAATCTTTTTTTATATATATATATATATATATATATATATATATATATATATATATATATATATATATATATATCTGTGTGTATGTATGCGTGTGTGTTTGTAAATATTCTCAGATGGAGTATATATGTAGAAGAGACATAATGAATGAAAGAACAATAGGAAAATGTACTTAGTTTAGCCGATGCGTTTCGTCATTCAACAGACTTTTTCAAGGTAAATGAGATGGTTTTATTTTGCAACAAGTATATATTTGACAATTACTGTGAAATATATACCAAACTAAGTAAATTTTTCCTATTGTCTTTTCATTGATAGTGATAAGGGAAGATCAAGATTTTATGTAAAACTTTTCGGGCCTTTCTGAAATAATTTAATCTAGCTATCTCCAATAATAATTCGCTAAAAAAACAGTATAGCATGATGATAAAAGACCCCAAACTTAAAAGAAATGACAAAGTATTTTTTAATTATTTTAAATTTTTTTTCCTTCTTTCTAACACGTTCTAAATTTGGGTCAACAATCTTTTATTTTTTTTTTTTGTCAGCTTTCTAAGACTTGTGGTAATGGAAATTTTTAGTGTAGCAGTTTCAGGTGAAAAACACATTAATTTGGAAACTCTTTCAAAAATCCAATAATTTTCCGATTTTAATAAAACCTTCAGAACTTCTTAAAAAATGAATGAATTTATTTTTTTAAATTTTTATTTTTTAGAAAATCTAGGTAAATATATTTTTTTACATCTGTAGGGACCTCGTAACTTAATTTCATGAAATTTTCTAGAATTTCAAATAGTACGTATATTATTTTATATCACTTATAAGCAGGACTTCTCGGAGAATGTAAATCATCAACTTTTTTCCTCACAAGTATTCCCAACTTTTTAAAAATCTGCTCTAAATCGTAAAATAAAAACTGCACTAAACTATCTAATTATATAATTAGGTAGGCTTTTATTTGCTTTCATAAATAATATATATTATGGACACTATTGTCTAAAGAAGAAAAAGTCGATGAATAATGAATTTTTACAAGGATTGTTTGCATTTTTCTTTACGTTTTACAAGATTTTTTCATTTTTCTTTAAGTTTAAAAAATGTTTAAAATTCTTCCAAACAGTGTACGAGGTAGGTTATTAAGTTATTAATTGACTACTATATTTACTAAGCGAAAATGAAAAGCTTGATACAAATCATCCTACTTTTTACTATAATTAAAGATATTTTTGTGCGTCAGAATGTATATTTTTCTAGTATGGTGTATCGTAAATGATTTTATTATTAAAAGGTCACATCTTTCAAGGCTTGTCCCCCTAAGAGAAAACTCCTTGACATAAATGTTTTTGGCTTCGGGCAATTCTTTCATTTCACTTTCGTGTTTCATCTTCCCTACGTTTCAACAGGCTTCTTTTTCAATCTTGAAGGGATGATTTCTAAAGTTTTTCCCCTATTTCACTAAATATTTTTTAATGTTGCTATGTATTCATCTTACCTTATATAGTGGGTATACTTTTCATAGTGTGTGTAATGCATAATTTGTTTTATCTATTAGTTTTTATTTAGTTAAGAAAAATAATTTGTTCTTAGTTATTTAAGTTTCTTTTTTTCGCGAATTGAATTAAATAATTTAACAATTCATAACCATCAAAATATATCAATTAATAATAAAGAATATAAATTAATACTAAATACCATAAAATTTCAAATTATAGGAGATACCGCTATCATTATATTTTATATTACCTCAGTTAGTTAAAAATGTAATAACTGAGAGTGAGTTAATGATTTAATTTTTAATTTAATAAGTAAAATAATATAATTAAAATTATATTATCTCGGTTATCAATTTAAGAATATAATAATCGAGAGTGAGATAGTTATTAAATTATTTCACTCTCAGTTATTAAATCAAAAATTAATTTGATTTGAAAATTATCTCACTTATCAATTTAAACAATTAATAAGTGAGTGGGATATTTTAATTATTAATATAATAATAATTATATTAATTATTATCTCAGTTATTAAATTAAAAATGTAATAGATTAATGCAATATTAATAATTAATAAAATTATTTATTATCTCAGCTATTATGTTTGTCTAGAAAATTTTATTCTATAAGTAAGTGATGTTTCAGTACATATTAATTTAATTTTAAATGTATTAATTTTACAAAAGGAACGTTTCAGAAATGTATATTTTATTTTAGCGGGATTTTTTAAACTAAAAATTAACTTTTGCTTCCATTTCTCTAAAAAATAGTTAACAATGGCCGTTTCGATTGTTTTTTTTTTTCGGAAGAATCGATTAAAAATCATTCTAATTTCTATTTAAAATGCTCCGCAGTATTTTTTCTGGAATAAGAAAATTTAATGTTTTAGCTTTCAATTGAATCTGGGGAAAGCTACAAAAAGGATTTTTCCTTTATGAAAAATATATTTAAACCTTAGGTATATGAACTTTTAGAGGTACGTAATCTATGTGCAAGTAGCTATCAAAACTATTTCATTGTCAATCTTTTAGTTGGAAAATATCATAAAACTCTCTAGTAGTTTAAAAATTATTATAAAATCTTTGATACTGATATTGTGTAAATAAAAACTAGATCGAGTAAACAAGCGTCGCCATAATCGACGTTGTTTTCTACGGGTTGGGGGTCACAAAAATGTCTGTAGCTTCTTGCCTGGCTTCGACATCGGTCAGATATCATGGCCAGCACAATACAAACGTTTCATATTTCTTCCACTACTCAAATCAAAATCCTCTCACCCCACGACACAGTTTCCGGTCTGAGTCCCTATTGATTACCCTACTCACAATTTTTCGGCCGCATCTCTTAAAAAGGCGCCGGTTACCGGTAGACGTCCTCCCAGCGGGATCCGACGTCCGCGGAGAAAGTGTCGCCGGCAAGCGGATCCCCCATACTGGGCATGCACCGGGCAATGACGGCTTCCCGCCCCGAACACATCACGTGACTTGACACCGGATCAGAACGTGACGTTGTCACTGAGCAAAACCGGGGAGAAGCCTCACCTGTTTCCTGTGGTGAACGGACGCTGCCTTCGATGATACTGTGGCCAAGAGTGTGTCTTTTCTCTCTTTTACTGCCACTCTTTTGGGGCTTGTGTCCACTATTTCACCAATTTGGCTAACGGTCATTAATTTCTGACTAATTGCCAGCTTCTCGTACTTAGGTGGCCTAACACTTTTTTACTCTATTGTTTTTATGTTGTGACATTATTGACCACAGAAAATTCTATTACACTAATTCGGTTAAAACTTACAGATTCAATTCAAAACATTTAAAAATAATTATTCATATTTTTATACGTGGAATTTGCGTTTACGAGGTAATGATACTGCATTTTGATTAGCTATTAAAAAAGGAATTTATTGTTAGATGATTAATTTCAAAGTTTTGAATTATTCAAGTTATAATATAGCTAATGAATATTTTGTCGAGGTCCCTTCATTTAATATAAAAGCTATTCTAAAATATTTTTATCATAACAGTTGTAGTATTTTGATGTATGTTAGTAAGTATTGCCTGATGCAAATTTTAATGCTCATTCATGTATTCAAAGATCAATCGCATTTTGATTCAGGTTAATTGTTATGACAAATAATTATTCAAGAAAATGCTAATGAAGATTTTTTGTCGGCAGGTTTTAGGATGATGTTAAAAGTTTTCAAATTTTGTAGCCTCGAATATAGCAAAGAAAGTGAGATTATGAAAGGAAAAATAGATTAAAGAAAATTATTGACACTTCAGTTATGATAGTTTGTATTGAATGACATTACGACTTTCTGGACTGAAAAAATATCCTCATAAGAAATATGTCGTAACTATGCTAACTCCTATTTCCATATTGTATTTATATGACATTTGAATGACATGTAAATGTAATAGATATTTAAATGTTTTATTTATATGACTTTTGTATTGTGGTGAATGTTACTGACTTCGTGATTTATTTAAGGGCAATTAGTTTTAGCATAAACCGCAGGAAAAGAAAGATAAATGCATATTTTGCAAAGTAAAGAAGCTTGTAATTACTTTGAGACTCACACTGAAGAGTAAGTGCATGCCAACATGCGTGCCAAAAATGTACCAGTCAAGCTTTCCCGAATTATTAAATATATATGGAAATTTCCGATTCATGCCTTTGCTTTCCTTTCGTAATAAATGTGACCTTAAGAGGGGCTAACTTTTCATCAATCTATCCGTTGCCTTTTCACACTGAATTGACCGACGAGTAATTTCAAAGTTCATCTTATTGTTTTTCACTCGATTTAATGAACCCTATTTCTATTCATACTGCACCTATTTCAATGTTTTTTATCTATCACAATCAATTCAGATATCCCTCTCTCTATCTATCTCTCTCTCTCTCTATGTCACTATATCTCTCTTTTAAACTCTCTTTCTCAATCACTGTCAATCTTATTTTATTCATATTGTGCAAAATAAATTAGTATGGATGAAAAAATCTTTCTATTGCTCACATGTTTATATCTATTTCAATCAGTTTGTGTGTGTGTGCGTGTGTGTGTGTGTGTGTGTGTGCGTGTGTGTGTGTGTGTGTGTGTGTGTATGTGTGTGTGTGTGACTTAGTATATCGAGCTCACTATATATTGTAGGAAAAGCCCAGGAATGACTGTAATACATTAGATACCCTTACTCTTACATAAAGCATACAAATTCCATCTTGTCTCAAAATTACATCTCGCTTGTTAATATTTTTATGAGTGAATGCTTGTATGTTTGTGCATGTTACCATTTTTCTCTTCTAGAGGAAGACGATAAAACGTTATCGTCAAATACATGTAAATTTTAACTGAATGTGGGTTTGACGCTATTATTTTATATCTTGTTAATAGAACTTTTGCATTTTCAGAATTACCTGTATTTCTAATCGGTATTTACAAATAACAAGAAACAAATAAAAAAGAAACAACTGTTCAATTGTTCAAGAAACAAATAAAAAAAACAACTTTCAAATGATATTGATATTTAAAACTTTATAATTATTAGCATTACTACTGAAATTTCAGTATAACAAAAATAAAATTTGGAATTATATTTTTAGAAACTTACAATAATATCAACATTATTTATCATTTTCTTATTTTTGTAACTGACTCAAAACAAAAGTTTCATGAAAGCAAACATGCAAATATATTGAATTGTTTCATAAGAGACTACTTACCAACTAATTTAATTTAATTACTTTTATTTGTTCGTTTCTTTCTGCAAAAACTGAATAAAACCTGGTTATCTTCATAAAAATGAAAGCGGCACTGATTAGAATAATATTGTTTGCAATGAATTTTAAATCTCTTGCTTTCTAAGGATATAAATATGTAGAATGAATCAAAGAAAGTAAAAATAATTGTGTAAATCCATTCAAAAATGTTTTTAAAATATCTCTTAATTAGAGAAATTGATTGTTTTTCGTTTTACTTTTGATAATGCTCTCAGCTTGTCTCTTCTTCTTCACTCCCTCTTCGTCCTCCTCCTCTTTTTCCTTCTTGTTTCTTCTTCTTCTACATTTTTCTTCATCTTCCTTCTTCTTCCACTACCTCTTCCACACCACCCTTTCCTACATTTAACTCTCTTACTCTCTTCATTCTCGTTTGTTCTCTTCATTTTTGCCGCCATCTTCTCCTTCTTCCTCCTTATCCGTCATTTTTGTTATTTTCTTCTGTCTTTCCGTCATCCTTTCCTTCCATCTTTCCTTTTTTTCCTTTTCCTTTCTTTCTTCCCTTCCTTTCTTCCATTACTTTAAAAGTCCTAGTTGTATATTACAGTACTTATTGTTGATGTACTGAATATGTGCTTAGTTTTAATCTCTACGTTCGACGTGAAGGATTGATGAGTGTGCGTGAGTAATTTATGTATCGTTTTGCTTATTTAGGGGCCGTATTCAACCGCGTTGTCCTTGCCCCATCACCTCGCATCGAGAAATCTAGCTGTTTCTGCCCCTTGCTACTGCATCAAGGACCCATATGAGGTAATTGTCAAATAATAATTATTTTTCATCTACCCAGCATGTTGTCCGTGATCGACCACCAACTGACCACACCCAGTTAGATAAGTAATGCAAACAAAATACGTATTTTAATATAATATCAGACATATGGATATTTACTAAGTTTATAAGAGTCTGGGTTAAGACCAGAATAACAGAGCAGATAATGATTATCGAATTAAGTTAAATATTTTCAAGATAGAGAAGGTACCTTACTATATGTGTATGCATATATATTTAGGAAAATACAATATACCCCTCTATCCACACATACACGCATACATATATATCTATCTGTGTGGTGAGTGGGTGATTCTGTATGTATCCTATGTAGTGTTATTCATATCAGAGAATAAAGTTACATTTTCAACCTGTCATGTACATGTATATTCTTATCAAGTAAAATAGAAAATGACGTGCTTTACAAACGCTCCTCGAACATGGATTTGTACCTACAAAATGTTTACTTATTAAGCAAATCACTAAATAACCTATTATCACAAAGAAATATACATTAAAAGGTCGTCTTTATTTAGCATGTCTTAAATTAAAATCACAAGGAAAATCTGTTTTTAAGCGCATATGGATACACAAACACATGGACAAAAGAACGGCAAGCAATATTCCATCAGCATTAAAGTTGTTGGCTTATAATGATCGCTTATACGAAAGATTAACAAAAAGCATCGATCCTATATTTTGAACAATAATCAACCATTCAAAAGAAATAAAGGAAAAAATATATCACAGCTACCAAAAGTTCAATTTGGCAAAATGTTAAAACCATTCATTACCTATTGAAGTTATCCAAGTATATACGAATAATTCCGTAGCTTCATTATATATATATATATATATATATATATATATATATATATATCCATATCCTTGCAGAACAATCAGACATGTTTCTTCCTTGTTGATGTATTTAATTCAATAGTGAGTGAATATCACACAGACTGAATATTTGACGGAGAAAGTTATAAAATCAAAAAAGTAAACTAATAACGTGTCAGGCTGCAAATTTATTGATGCATCCTTATGTATCTGTAATAGATCTATATTTTATATATATGTGTGTGTGTGTGTGTGTGTGCGTGCGTGTGTGTGTGTGTGTGAAAGATCGTAGGTTTTAGAATGATAAAATGGAAAAATATATTCAGTCCCTACATAACTTCCTTTTTCGGTGAAAATTGTAACCGGTGCTTCTTTTACGCCCCTATATAAGACTGGCCCCATCGATAAAGCCATAACAAGAAGTTCTTTTTAGATAAGAAGCAATTTTCCATTTTTTCATTCAGTTATATATAATAGACAAATAGACAGTTAGAAATACAAAGCAAGATTTGAGACGATGCTCGAGCATTTTGGGCTCATACCAGAGTTACCATAATCCTTAAATAAAGAATATCTATTTGTATGTTTCTGCTACATATCCAAATACACACATGTGTACATACATACACACACGTATATACACGCACACACAGACAGATATATATATATATATATATATATATATATATATATATATATATGCATATATTCATTATATATATATATATATATATATATATATATATATATATATATTCATTCATTATAATATATATATATATATATATATATATATATATATATATATATATATATATATATATATATATATATATATATATATATATATTCTCTTTATACGTTATTTAAATAGATACGAAATAGATACAATTTATTTAAGTAAATTCTCTGTTTTTTAATCAAACATTATTAATTACATTTACGGCCGAGATTTATGTTCGAGAAATTCCGTAAAACATATGCATGTGTTCTCCAACAGGAATAAAGTATAAACTGAAGATAACGGATAAAGAGAAAGATATATTAAATAATTGTCGGACTAAGTCCATTTCATTATATATTGTCATTGTTTACGTTAAGATGCGTTTCGTGCGCAGATATGATCCTTCGAGAAAAATCGTCGGAGATAATGTGTTTAAAAACATTAATTTGGACGTTGCTCATTAGACGCTTCTCTATAGTTAAGTGCTATAGCACGTCAATTCAAATGATGGTTCCGTGTCATATCGAGGTTCGATTCCTGTTGGTGAATTCATATCTTCTACGAAATTTCTCGAATATTCAGGCCGGTAAATGTAATTAATATTGTTTAAAAAAAAACCCCAAAAAACAGAGCATTTACTTAGATAAATTGTATCTATCAAAATAAAGTATAACAGAAAATATATTAAAAAAACTGTCGGGCTTAGTCTACTTCATTATATATATATATATATATATATATATATATATATATATATATATATATAATGAACACAAAACATATTTAGAAGATAAATAGCTGTTGAACTTAAATTAAGTTAAATTCATTCCCTAATAATCAACTCAGGTTCTTTTTAACAATTTTCAATAAAGAAAAATTATTATTGGGATTACTTAAACCAGAAAAAAAGATTAAAGTTCTGATACACTTGGTTTTGGTCAGGTTCTGTGTTGCATATATATATGTGCATGTTCGTAGGTTGAAGGCATATATATGTGTCAGTATGCATTGATATATATATATATATATATATATATATATATATATATATATATATATATATATATATATATATATATATATAAAGTTATGTGTATGTCATTAACTGTACATATATCTACGCATATGCAAGTGCAATATATTTTTTATATATTTCTTCAATACTTTGTCGTATTCTTTATCCTATTTTATATACATATATATATATAGATATGCATAAATATATGTGTCCGTGTTTATGCGTTAATGAATAAATACTTATATATATACTTATATAAATATATATATATATATATATATATATATATATATATATATATATATATATATATGCTTTTTACATACAGTTGACCTACATTATTTTTTCTTAAGTTCAGATAGGGGCATATATCAAAACATATTCTTACCTACTATGAATGTGTAAACTGTTACATTTTTGTTTGTGTTAAATAAAAAATAAATTTGATGAAATCTGCCTTTAATGAAACTAAAAGATTAGAAATATTTTTATCCATGAAATGTTAATGCACTTTAAATATCAATAAAAGTCACTTTGAATGAAAGCATGAGAGTTTTCTTGTTAAATTTCCATCACTTATTCAAATCTCTTACATGAAGCAATGGTACTCATTACTTTTGACTTTTACATATTATATCTGTTGCTTTATTATAGCAATTATGAGACCTCCAGTTAATGATTTTTGGTAAGCTAACTGTATCAGAAATAAACAAAGGTTTGTATATAAAATTTTTTTGTAGTGTGCGAATATTTGGCTATCTGCATAATGATCTTGCCAAGTTATTTTTCTCAGTTTGTTCTTTTTAACTAACCATTGAATAACTAGTTAATATCACAATGTAAACAGATTCGATTTTGAACAAAAACTGTTTTAGAATGTTAGATCCAGATCTTGTGTTTGTAGAGCAAGTAGATTATCTCACATATTTTATGCACAAAAAAGACAAATGATTTTCCAATTAAAAACGGATAAAAAAATAACATTGTAAAGTTATCAAAATTGACTAATAGAATTCCTTAAAAGAATGATATTGTTTTTTGCAAATTCAAAATCAATTTCAACAAAATTAATTTTATTGAAGCAACTAACGGGGATGAAATCACAGTTTGAGAGACCAATAAGAAAAAATTCGATCACACTTGGAGACGCAGCAAGCTTTATTTTAATTTACGTTAGTCTTCTGACACTGATTGATGGTTAATAGTGCTTAGAATTTGATTATATCGTTTAACGAACGAAAAATATTGGGTCATTGACTTTATACTAATGAAATTAATTATTAAATAACACCTTTTAGAATTCGAAGAGTTATTCATACAAAGTGAATTCATATATTCTAAGTACAACGTCGCGCTAGGATTCATGCATTTCAATTCTTAACTTTGAATTTAGTGTAAAGTATTTTCTCAACTGAGAAGAATGACGTGTTGTATTCTGGTTAATGTGTTCCCTAAGTAATTTTCCATAGAAGGTTTGTAGTTAATAATCTAAATCACAAATTTCCATATCTTCGGAAGATTATTTATTTTCACATCAATATTAATACGGTCCACGAAAAGACTAGCAAATAAATAGATTCAAATGAAAACGTTTATAAGAAGAGAGAATTAAAGAAAATTGGTAATAGTTATCTTAGAAACGAAAGGAAATTTTAAAAGAAAGACAAAAATATTTCGACATTTCATAGGAGAGACCCGATTCACAATAACTCCTAACCGAAAATATTTAAGGATTTTCCGTTGATAATTTTTTTTTATCTGAAATGTAAGATATTTGTGTATAAAAAAAATCATAAATATAGGCATTTGATTAATTTAATATAATTTTTTTCTTTCAATATTTTCCTTTCAATATTCGGTTGAACGAAAATAGAAAAGTTGGGATTTCGCCAACAAGAGGCGGGGGCAGCCTTTTTGAAAGGAGCGAGCTCAAAATACATGGCAGAAACTGTTTGTTTTGGAAAAAACTCATCAATAGTCGCAGTGATTTCTTTTCTTTGAAAAGAAATAGTTCAACAAAGATCTTGAAAAGCAACTGCAAGAAGCTTCAACTTTCTTTCCAAAAAATATTCATAAATAATTAGAGGTAAACTTACATAAAATGGAGAAATAATATTTGCCATATTTTATTTACGAGAAAAGTGATTTTCGAATGTATTCACCAAAAATATTCTAAATTGAAAATTGGTTAAACTTCTATGAATTCTTGTAGTCTTATAGATTTTCATTTAATTATTTTTGTTGTTTACGCATACAAAACCACCAATGCCTACATATATACATACATTCATACATACATTCATACATATGTATATGCGTGCGCGCGCGTGTGTTTGTGTATGTGTGCATATGTATGAGAAATAGATACATACATACATACAACGTACACGCATAAATCTATTAATTTTTGTGTATTAGTGGGTAGTTTGTGGTATCGCTGCCGATGCTATACCACATGCTTGATATTCACTGTATACGTTAATGTCCTTATTTTAGAACAAGCTAATACTAGTGTCTGTCTTTCCCTCTATCATCTACATTACTGATTCAAATGATTACTACGGTGTTAGTCCCTTTACTTAATATTTGCAGTTGAATATGCCTTACAGGTGGAGGCAGTTAGGTGGATATATACACAAAAGAATAACTCTAGGAATTTAAAGTAATTCACTTGTCCAAAACTAATGCCAACTACAAAAGAAAATGATATATTATCTCGTGTATGAATGATGAATGTCAAATCGTAACTTAATATTTGCATATTTCCAGAAGAATATTGACTGAAGTTTTCAATTACGTTATAATTATTAGACACACTTTTAGAGAGATCAAGAGAGTTGTAAGTAAACCTGGAAGTGGTAGAAAGAAGAAATTGTCGGCCAGAGCAAAAAGTAACCTTCGAAGAAATACTAAAAATAACACAAATATGACAAGTGAAGATCTCAATAATTTGAAAGGAGCTGGAGTGAAAGTAACAAAATTTAATATTACTAAAGCCTTGCACATAACAAATCTACGAGCATGTCGACGTAGCAAATCCCTTTTCTAAAGCCTTAAAAATCTCGCTTAGTATTTACAAATGATCAAATTCAACTATGACTATTGAAACATAAAAACACCTACTACAGAGAGATGGTTAACAACCTTGTCTCAAGAGCTTTTACTTATGGTTTCTACTTTATTGGTTGCTTTAGCATTTTAGCTTTGTATCTGATTAGGTTATTCGTTGAAAATATATACATACATGCTAAATTGACTTAGATCCTCACTGAAACACCAGACTAGGCTAGGCGAAATAAGTATTTTTACATGCATGCATACATTCATCTTTGTCTAATGCTCGCCTGCTGCACTATTCGTGAAAATTTAACTGATATATATATATATATATATATATATATATATATATATATATATATATATATATATAAACGAATTAAGATTTCATTTAAGGATAAATTTATTTTTCCTAATGTAAGAATTAATATTCTCTTCTATTTTTTCCCATTTGAACTTCATTTTAGAAAATCATTTTCCTATTTCGTATTCTCTGATTTTCTGGTCTTTGATGTTTGTGATATCTATATGTTAGTATAGTTGTTTCCTTGTAATGTTATTCTTACTAATTCTATGCAATTATTATGTTCGTATAAATATTGACGTGCCAAAAGTCATGTAAAGACAATAATAATTGGCGTTCCTTGACGCCATGAAAGAGTTCAGTTGGTGTATATTTCGATGAGTCTCAGTTCTACTTGGTTTAGATTGATGGTAGGGTATGATGGTGACCTTTTGGTGCCATGTGCGTCGGTTGTCAAAAAACACTGTACATAATTGTGTGGCGTGTGTTCATAATTTGGCATAAAGTAAAATGCGTTATACTGTAAACATTTACACACATACATGAACTCCATGGATCCAAGGTGAAAGATAGATGATTGCAAAGAAAACTACACAGTGAACCCAACTTTCCTAGAAGTAGACCAAGCAAATGACGCAATATAATCTATTACATGTCAGTGGAAAGCATGAGACCGAGAAGGCGCAATAAGTTTCACTTTTAGAGGCAAAAGTTGTTTAAAAAACGGCAGTGAACATTAAAATTTAGAAGTAATTTCTTGCCCCAGTTGACAATAGATTGAAGATTATTTTTGTGATCATCTGCAAGATTTACTTTATCGAACCTATCGCGGTTTCCAGACAACAGTGAATAGTTGTCATCAGAATAGATACCTAGTTGGGAATTGATGGCATTGGGATGGTCACTGATGCAAATAAGAAATAAAGCTATTCTAGGGACAGAGTCCTACGAGAGATCCCCCCCCTCATTAAAGTGAAATGTTCTAGAAGTGTCACCATACAAATCAATTTTCATTGAATTCGAATTGAATAAATCAAAAAATTCGACTGGCGACAACATAGCTCTTCAGTTTGTAAACAAAACAAACGAAAAGCCAGAGAAGAGAAAGCCATATTATTTGTCTGAAAGAAGACTGTGAGATATTAAATATTTAACTAATTCGTAGTGATTGCAGAAAGTTGGCAAAAAAACGGTTAGTGATTAACAGGTCAATAAAACTAAGGATTGGACGGTTCACCTCATTTTTTTTTGTAAACAGGAATTACAGAAGAGTATTTGCAACAATCTAGAAAACAAGAAACAATAAAGCATTTCTTGTAGATTGAGAGAACAGGAGCCAGTTAAGTAGCACATTTCTGAGAATTGTGCCGTGTGATAATCTAATTTGTAAATGATGTCTTCAAATATGTGTAATAAACATGCAAAGACAATCTTATAAATAACCAACAAACAAGAGAGGAAAATAGCAAGGAAAATGAAATAGTTGGCATGGGGAGGCGAAGCAAAACGAGAGAAAAAAAAATTATAACAAAAAGAGCTAAACGGTTTCGACATTTACTCTCGTGTTGGTCTTAGTATATATATATATATATATATATATATATATATATATATATATATATATATATATGGCACATGGCTAGAAGATTGCGTAAGATGAAGGACTTGGATCAGTTATTGTAATTTAAATAACTGATCCAAGTGCGACTTTTAGATAATAAGTGCGACATTACTGTAATTATTGAACAATATAGTTCATGCCATTTTGACAGAAAAATTTACCAGTAAAAAAAATTGTTCATCACCATATTTGGTATAAACGCAAACACTTTAAAAAATTTAAAATCAAACTCAAAGCTTTGGCGCGTTCCAAAACCAATAACTCTTTTTTTCAATAGCATTTTCGGATACAACAACACATATATTTTCGTTGTCCCTCTTATTACTAAGAGAAAAAACAAAAAAACAACATCTATTCTATACCTGAAGATGTCTGTAGGACCAGACGAAAGCTTGTAGTAAAAAATAACAGCTAATACGGCAGAAATTTATATAGACAAGGATCAATTCATTCATAACGGATCTGGAGGTTTTTGTATACTATTTGAATTGTTTGCGATGATGGATGTCTCGCCATTTAAATCATTAACCTTTGCATTAGTTTTGTGTGAATAATTCATGTATTTGTAAATTGATTGCACGTTTTATTGTTATATATATATATATATATATATATATATATATATATATATATATATACGCCGCGTGTGTGTGTGTAAAATGGGTGTATAAGGGTGTGTGTATCAAAGAGAGAGAGACGGGGGATATCGTGCGTTTCCGTAGGGAAGAGAACAGAAAAAAGGAGTATTAGTTCCACATGTACACTATTTTGACTATACAGTTTTTAACAAAAGTTTAAAAACACTTAACTGTAACAAGGTTATTTTCGTTCTTTTTCTTTTGCATTACTTCGTATTATATGTGAGTGAATGATGCAATAACTTTTTACTATTGCATCGGTCATTCACACACCATTTCTGGTAAAAAAAAATGTTATTACCAAATTAATTTGTGTAATGAATTAGGTTTAGAATGTGGACAATAATTCTCACTTTCATCTTGGCGAAGAGAACATGTCATTCTATGCGATGTAGGCTATTCTGTATATGATAGAAGTGTAAATTTAGGTTGTAACAAAATATATGTACACTGCTATTGTGAATTTCCAAAATTCAGGGATATTTAATCATAGTGAGAGAAGTGATGTCCGAAAAAACAGTGTTAGAGATGAGCATCTGATGAAGAGCTTTGCTACACGATCGTAATGAGATACGTGCTTCTCTGCTTCGAAATTAGACAAATATCAGTTCTATTACAGTTACATGTCCTCTGATATTTGAGTTTGAGCTCAGATAATTCAAACCGGCTCTAAACTGCGGCTAACTGTAACTGTGAAACTCAATCGTTTGGCATTTGCATTTGAAATATGAACATTGGATAACCGATGATTGGAGCAAATTTATGTTTTTAGATTTTAATCGCGGCTCTGCAACAGTTTGGTATGCGTAAAAGAAACATCATAAGGAAGACTGGTAAAATATTTCATCAAAAGTATGCAATTCAGATGGATGAAACAGCCACCATACCAGACCATTTGGGGTGCCATGTCTAAATCTAGAACATCTGAGATTTACTTTTTTTATCTCCAGAAACAACAGAGAAATGTGAAGGGTATATGGAACTACATAAGCAGGAGAAACTGGAACTGTATATATATATTCTTTAGTACAAAATATTTATGCCTGACCTATGCCATCTTCAGAATTATTTGAACAGAATTAACGTGATAACAATCCAGATCTGAACCCAGTTAAAATTAATGGAAATTGTCAAAAACAATCTCTCAGAAAAATAACTTTCAAGTAGCATATCACCGAGAAATTAAAGAAGTTTGGACAAAAGACACCGGAATAGACTTGATTCGCGCATATTCCGCTGCATCCAAGCAGTACTTAAAAGCAAAGGAGCTCATAGAATATGCAAACCACTGATGTATTTTGCTTGAAATGAATAGACAATATTGTCATGTACAAACTTTCTAGTAATACGCAATTTATGAGAGACACTTGTTAATTACTTGTTACTGTGTTTTTAATTTTAATATAGTAAAATTACAAGTTGAGCTTGAAAAAACTTTGTTAATGACTATATGTATATAAAATGAAGTCATGGCCAACAATAATAATAAGGTTATCAAATATATATATGCACAATGAACTTCCATTGCAAATCAAATTATGTGCCTGTGCATTTAAAAATTCTTACTGGTGTTCTGTAATTTATCAAATATAAAATGTTTAATAAATATTGATCAGTAAATAATTCATACGCAACATTTATTTTTCATTGTAATTATGAGAATATTTCACCATATATTCATATCTATGATAAATATATCGTATCAGTTTTAGCTTATAGCATCTACACTAATGAGTAATATAGATTCTTTTATTAATTCACTCCAAGAAAGGCGATAATGCCACTAAGAAGCAATGACTGAAATGGGTGTGAAAGAGAATAAGAATACTTTTGAAGAAAGCGAAAACTTAAACCTGAACGAGAAACAAGGCATAAAACTAATCATGTTCAAAAGACCACTGATGAGGGTGAACAGAACTACAGGCTAAACCTTTCCACAGCTATTGATAAATAGTTGCTTTGTGGTATGTCAAATATTATTATGAAAAAGATGATTAATTTCTAAATTTAAAAAATACGAAGCAAAAAATAAATTTAATTACGCAATCTCATGTATTGTTGAATAAAATATTTTATCATTTTACGTGTTAATATTTTCTCCTTGTAATTCTATAATCCTCATCAGATTTTACATCCATTGATTTTGTCATCCTTTCTCTTGTTGCATTCTAGAGATTTTCATTTGAAAATTATTTTCCCCTCAAAAATATAACATTTTTAATGGCAGACCACAAGTATTAGTACTTCGTGAGC